>BMAO01000110.1:0-16365 GCA_019973975.1 Trichonephila clavata
TTCCCCTTGGTGATTCAATTCTTATAAATTTGCAACCCCTAAACATCTGCCCTAAATCTTGTAATTTTTATTTGTGCATTTTAAAGACTAAAGAAAAGATGACAACATTTCTGACTTAAAAAAGAAATCCTAGCAATAAAAAATTGCGGCTTTACGTTCTAATTTCCATTTGTTATTTATTTTGGGATCTAAACATTTGTGTATTCCTATTTGTAGCTTAATGAGGTAAACTGGAAAAGTAAAAAGGGGTCAAAGAAGCAGAGGAAACTGCACAAACATAATAATTAAGTGTGCTATCAATTAAACCATACATAGTTTCTTTCTACCATATAACATTTCCTCAAAGTTTCTATTGTAATGTAAAGGAAAAATAAGAATACTAATTAAGAGTTTATTTATTAAAATTTGTCACTTAAGTATCTTTGGTCCAGTTGTAAAGGACACTTACACAAATAAAAAGTGTTACATTTTATACAAATGTTTTCTTCTCTCTTTTACTTCTTTTTAATCAAATTAGAATTTATAAGCAATTGTTAAGTAGGAAATAAATATCACTTTATGAAACATCTAAGAATGAGAAGTTTTTACGGATTTAAAAAGTAGAATCCTAAATACAGTTAAAATTCCAACTATAAAAAATAGAAGGACATAGATAAACGCGTCGAACATAGGCATTGTATAGAATTACAATTACATATACCTTGATTTCCATAAAATAAAGTCTGAAACTTTTATTTCTTTTTTATACTGATAAAGAAATGTCAAGAGTTATTTTTAGGGTTCTGACGATAGTTTATTTATAGTTGAATAAAACATTTTTGTTAATGATGTTATTTGCTTATATTTAATCATATTAATAATTATTATTATGCAGTTCAGTAAATGTCATGTTACAGTCTATCTATCTGATAATTTTGAATGAAGACTATTTTTAATAAGAGACTTTTTGTTACGAACATTTAAAAGAAAATTAAGGAAAAATACTTCAATCGATATTTTATTTTCCTAAATCTCCCCTTTTCCACAATTTTAAGGCAAAATTTGTTTCTAAATTTGAGAAGCTTATAATTTTACAGTCGATGTTTTTGAGGAAAACCAAACTCGGATCTTTAAATCGATTCATTCATCTTAAACCATTAAATTGTTCGTGTCCTATTGTTGTTATTCATCTGCTTAACTATGTATAACAACTTAGACCATTAGACTATGTTCCAAAAGACGTGAATTCAACCGAATCGTAATCTGCTTTGATAACTTTGAGAAACGCTTGTTGGTTGTGAATGAAATAGGACGCAGTTGTAAAGAGATGTATTGAGGGTACAATATCAAAACTCTCTTTTTGCTCTTTCAGAGTAGTCCTGTATCTAGTGTGATCCTTTCCGAACCCATCCAATGTAGTTAGTGCACTTGTTGCTGGGTATGTTGCATAATGAAGTTATATATTTTTTATTTCTTTCACAAAAATCTTGAATCTAGAGTGTCTGCTTTCGAACCTTGATAAAATGGATTTTAACTATCTGATACATGTAAGCAATAAAGGATACGTGGGCAATGTGAACAGAAAACGACGAATTCCTCTGTGTGAAACACACATACTTACATTTTTTGCACAGTAAAAGGCACAGGATATTTAAGGTATCCGACTACTTTTGACAACTTAAAAAAAATGGAGGTATGGGAATTTTTTTTGTTTTTTGTTTTTAGATTTGTTTAGTACGTTTTATGAATAATATGCTAAAATTAAGAAGAGAAAAAGAAATAATTATTACTAAAATGGAAAATTATAAAAATTGTGTGTGTGTGACAAAAATAGCATAAACGCGGCCCATTCTGTACCAAAAGTTTATAAACAAATTTTCAATTTTTTTAAAAATTCTGATGTGTTGCTGTGTTATTCTCTTTTGAAGGGATCTTCAAGATAAGAGATATTTTAATTTTTACAAAAGCTAGAGCACTTTATCTCAGTTGTTATATGAAATTGCTTTAAAAAATGTGATTATATTCACATAAGGGACAGTAAATTTTGCAATGGTGAACAGAAAACAATTGACAAATCTGAAGTTTAAAACACTTCTACTATTATACAGAGCATACATAAAAAATTGCACAGTTAATTATTTTCAAAACTTTTTAGCAATCGCTGTCCACGTTTGAGTATTTAAAAAAGAACAATGCAGTTCGAGTAAAATACGTTTTAAAGTATGACATCTTGCTTAAAGTAATGGCATCTGCTTTTACTAAAACATTTGTAAACGTGGTATTTTTATAAAGCTAATAAGATGGCATGTAAAATAAATCATAAAAAATTGTCAATTTTTGGCAAAATTCACAAATTTTAGGGGTTGTCGGATACCTTAACATCAAAGGAGACAAGCTCAGTGTATGTTGTAGAGAAGAACTGCAATTTTGTCTGATAATCGGTTTCTTTATAATCAACGACTGAAGATTTCCATTGTGTGAAGGGAGACAGATCTTATATGAGTGAAAATTTGGGATGAATAGTTACAACATCAGAGTTTAGACTACAATAATGGGTTCACAATTTAAGATGCTAAATATTTCTTTGCTGTAATGATTTTAAACGCAACGGGGAAGGTTGAGATCTCACAAAACACTGTTTAACCCTGTTTCATTGTCCTAAACCAGTGATAGCTTGGGAAATCATAATAGTTTTTCCACTCTAGCTAAATTTCTCTTTTTTCGTTTGTCATGGTTCCATGTTCTTGGTTCTTTCGGTCTGATCTTAAGATGTTTTAGGATTTATTAGTCTTATTTTTAATTTATTTACTGCTATATATATATACGGCTAAAACTCTATTCTATCATGACTATGTAGTATATCTTTATATATGTATATAACTATTATATTTTTATATATATTTTTTATAATTTAAAATATATATATATATATTATATATATATATAATATACTATTAAATTTTAAAAATTTAGAATTATTTAACATTAAATCCTTGTCTTACATTTTTAAATAAAAATTGCTAGTATTTTAAATACTCCTAATATTTCTTTTAATCTAGAAAAAGCGAATGCATCCGTATTAAGAAACAAAGAATAAATAATTCATCAATATTTTTTTGTTATTAATTAACCAGAAAGTTAGGAATAAAACTGGGATAACTTAAATGTGGAAGGAAAAACGATAACCATGCTTAACCTAAAATGCTCAGTTTCTTCTGCTTATCAATCAAGCCAATAAATTTTTAAGCAAAAGCTACTATAATGTACTTAGAAAATTCTGTACATTTTATGTAAAATTTTTGCCGCGTTAAATTGTAAATTCTGACGCATGCAATTTTAAAATAAATATTTATTTGATTTTCAGAAAGCTTTATTTGTCAGCATAATGTATTAGTGTTTTAGAATCTTTAATTTTTTTTTCTGTTTTCTATATAGAATTATATTGTAATATATAAATGTGGGAACAAGCATACACATTTACTGTAATGATACACTTTTAATTTTAAAAATAAATAAGTCAAAAATACTGGACCAATCTGAAAATAATACTCATATTTTATTAGAAAACTATTCCCCTTTCCCAAACTAAAAGAAACCTTACAAAATATTAACATGTTATAATAAATTCACAATTTTAAAGAAAACTATAGCTTTTACCTAAGTAAAATTTATAATATAACTGAAATATAGTTCCAATAATTTTTATTCGGCAAAATATTACAGTTATTGCACACATTGTGAACAATAACTTTAATTACATCTCTCTATTTATAAAATATTTTTATGATGCTGTAATAAATGTATTTAGACATTGAGAGATATAGTAAATAAAAATGGATCTTAAAAGTTGAATAAAGCTGAAGAGGAGCGCTAAGAATGATTTGGATAGCCCACTCCCACACACACTGTCGAAAAATCCGCTTACGTCATAGATCGTGATGTTACAGATTTCTCCGGTAATTTCTAGAAGCATCCATATGGTCACCAAAAACAGTGCAATTCAGAGAAAAAGGTAATTAGGAACACTGTATTAGAAGAGTCACTAAATTGAAGCACAAATTAAAATAGGAAATACATAGGTAAGAAATACATAATAGGAAATACATAGGGTAGGAATACAAAATAGGAAATACATACTAGGAAATACATAGAAATTACCGTTTTGCAATTTGAGCAATGAGTATGAAAAGTTGTATAATTCGTACAATGGGGGACGGTCCACCGTTAAGCGGATAGGGTTGTCTCTTCCCTTTAGTTCTTTAAAAAAAATTTTCTTTTCATTTTTTTACAGCTTTTGTATTATAAGAGTAGAAAAGACTATCATCTATAAAATGCTAAGAATTTTCGAATTATTTAACATCGAAAAACTGTTATTTAACAAAAAAAATTTTTTTGATGTACTCTTGGATTCTTTTTGATGTTTTCTTTACTCTTGGTTGCTGGATATTTGTTGGAGTGATTTCGTGAAAAGGGATGGAAATGCGTAACAGGAAGTTGGGGAAGCGCACGCTGTTTGATTTGACCAATCAGCGCACTTGGTGGTGTCTCTTCGCTACCCTCGTCTCGGGGTCCGCATAAACGCTTCATCCAGAATAAACTTGCGATTCTTACGCTCAAATGTCAAAGTCTCAGGGCTCGTTGTGTTTGAAAATGGACAAACAGTCATTTTGGTGGTCGCATACATTCCTCCGAATCAAACAGTTAGAAAAATTAAAGATTTCCTGCATTTTGTACTTTTACCGTATATCGAAGGTGGTTCTGCTCTTAAAAAAGAAAAACTATCACTCGCTTCTCATGATTTTGGGTGGTGATTTTAACGTTAACTTCAGTTTGCCAGAAGCTGAGCCGCTCATAGCTTTTCTGAAAGATGAACTCAAGCTCGAAATGAACACCAATCGAAATGTTTCGACAACTAACAGTGGTACTGTTATTGACGCTGCTTTTCAACGATTATTAAATACTTTGAAATCCCAAGTATATGTGTCATATTTTAGTTTTCATAAATCTATTGTCTCCGCTCTTCCCCGAATTGAACAAGAATAAATATTTTAGATAAAAAATTGCATTACTCCTTGTGTTAATTAAATAAAATTTTCATTAGAGATATAATTATTCGATAGAAAATTATTTCCCATCAGATCCGATTAATTTTTTTCAGGATTAAAGTCACTATTGCGTATTTACTTCGATAACATGTCAGATGTTACACATCATATGCGACTACTGTAAGGCTCGTTTATTTTTTTTAAAGTTAATATCGAAACCTTTTCTGAAAAAAAAATTTTCCTTGCAAAAAATGATAGCGCATTCATAGCTAATTAATTAAAATGATCTTAATAATTCATTACTTTTATCAATAACAACTCTAAGACTTTTATTGTTAGTGAATATAAAGCTTATTAAAAAGAAAATGTATCCAAAAATTAGCATTTATATTTAATAACAATAACATGCATGAATCAATTAAAATTTATAAGCATTTTTGTGTTAAAGAAAACCATAATTGAGGATAACACATATATTAACTCATTAGTTTTTTATGTTAATTTAATTTGAAATTCTTATCAATTTATTATTCACCCCCCCCCCCCATTTATTAGTTTTAAGATACTCACAATTAAAAGTTATAATTTAATTTCTTACATTCTTCTAACGACAAGAATTGATACAGTTGAGCACTGAAAACTCGGCACTCGCTAAACCGGGAGTCCGGATAACTCAGCCATACCCTTGCAGGTCGAAAACCCCCTAGGTGTCTTCCAACAAGGACGTTGCTTGAAAAAAGTAGCCAGAATGCCTAAAAGCTTCATGGTTATTTTAGAATATATCATACTCTCAATGTATCCATCAGAATAATTCGTAACTTCATATTCGTATTTTCGTATTTGTTTCTCTAAATTTTGTTTCATTATATATTTCGAATAAAACAGATAGTTGGATCCGTTCTACTTTTCGTTTTTATGTCCAATGTTTTATTCTTTTTGGATTAGCTTATATTTTCCCATCACCTTTTAAGGGGATTTATAAAACGTATTGTTCCCAAACTAATTCCGTTTTCACAATTTTTCATCGATAAATTATTGTACATTTCTTCAGTTCTTTTTAGAAAGAAATATTTTGTCTCTGCAGCATTAAAAATTTTAGGTTTTTCTATAAATATGACATTTTTTTGTTTGTTTGTGAACTGGATAAATCATTTCATAATCCCTTTTTTTTTCTGCTTTTGATACCATCATCAAAAAATATTATAAAAAGAATCTCTGCCGATATTTGATTGTTTTATCAAGGAAGAAAAAGCTATAAATCAAAATAATATTACACCACTATACGAAAAAATAACGGTGAACACACTTATAGCTTAATCAACCAATTATTTGCTTTTTAAAATATTAGATTGGATTTTTTTTGGGAATTGGAGCTCGGAATAGCCTCACGGAACATTTTTATCGAGGTATAATCCATACTTTTTTCTTAAATAAAAAGTTATATTGCTTTGCTAATTGTTTGTACGTGAAATCATGTTTTCATGTTTCAGACGATTTTAATATGTAGAATATAATCATTATGCTAAAAATCATATTTTATACAATCAGTTTTTCAAGACTAGAAAATAGCAATCAATGAAACACTTTTTACCTTTAAAGTATCGGTAACGGGCTAAATTCGTGTGACGTCGTAGTCACATGTTAAGGACAAGCACGTGCTTCTAGCCAAATAGTTCCTAAATTCATGTGACGTCATAATAATACGATAAATACAATCATGTGTTTCTAGCTAATCAGTTTATGCGCTTTGTTGTATGTGTTGCCAACTTCTGCTATTTGCAGAAACTTTCTTTTAAAAAGCATATTTGTCAACGTAAGCAAATTTAAAAGTACACAAATAAAATGAGGAATTTAAATTTTAAAATTTTTCTGATGAATTTTTTTGTTTTTTGCATTATATTTGAGTACCTTTGCCCACAAATATGAAATTATATCGAAATCCTACAAATAGAACAAGTACAAGTTAGTTTAATGTCAGTTTTGAATTAAGTCGCGAACACGTGATTGAGTTTATCATGTGACCTCATAAATTCAACTCATTTTTAAATACTTCTATAAAAAAATTTTCAGTTAAGCACATGATGCTAATTTATGGATTTTTTTTTATCGGACTTAATTGATCGATTAGATATGCAATGTCAAAATTCTTGAGCATATGAAGATTTAAAATGAGATTGCTTAAACATGAACAAACTGCAATCCTATATTGATTTTCTTTTCATGAGTAAATAGTTAAAATATTTTTATAGATCGGAGAGAATTAGAAAAATTATTAAATTTTTTAAATCTACAGTTCAAAAAAATCTTTTTTTAGCGACTTATATTATTTTGAAACTCTTCGTTAGGATATTTTATAAAACTTTAATATGATTTTTAAAATGATAACGTTCTATGGATTCTGGATTTCATTTCTACACTTGTGGGGAATCAAAATTCTTGTAAAAAATTCTAACAAATTGTATGAAGAATTTAAATAACCCATTCATTAAACTAATTAAAGATTTTTATAGATAGTCGAAAATAACTGCATATCTGAACTTCATAGATAAAATAATAGTGCATATCTTTAGGTAACAATATGAGGTATACAAAATAATTAAATTTAAATAGGAAAAAGTGAGATAAATAATGTGCCACTAAATATTCGAGGTTTGAAATTACTCTGTGTCTAAAATTATTGCATTCATAAATTAATCTGTATAACTGCTACAATGGTGGGGTTGACGACATCCCTCCTTAGGAAGTAGAGCTATTAACAATACCAATATCTCTTTTCGATCATCAAAAAGCATTTTCGTATACTAGACTAGAAAAGATTAGTATATTACAGTTCATTTTATGGTTACATAAACAAATTTGAGAAACAAATGTAGGATCTCTAGAAAACGTATAAAATCGATCGAACAAACAAAACCACCTTTATAAAATGAAGTAACTAAATACAAGAACTGGGTTTCACAACTCATCATTTTCAAATTCAAAGTCAAGCAATATATAGCTGATAACTGAAATTTTAATAAATCTGAACTTTTCTCTCTAATTCAGTCTGATTAGTTTTAAATTGTAGAGTTTCAACTATTAGCTTTGTTTAATCGCAAGCTGTGAAAATTAATTCACTTGCATACCTCATTATCAAAATGAAAATTCATGAATTTCGAAATAAATACTTTTAATGGTCAATGTATCTTCTAAAACGCGTCGCAATTAGTCCCTACATAGATGCTACTAATATTTTTTTAAAAATAACCTTTTTAAAAAGCTTGGATTCCAACTAGAGCCCAGGTTTCCTTAAGTTTACCTATTTTATAAAGATTATTTCAAATACAATGTGTGATATTAAAAATGAAACACTAAGAAGAAATGGCCAGAAAAAATCATGCTAATATCAGGTTAGGTACACGTCACCGAGAAAAGTAATTGTGAAAGGCACAGCTCTCCGGCACACGTTCAATAAGATATAAGGAAAGTAACCTGCAGATTGGGCAATATCCGTACCGTTATTCCTGCCTGGAAAGTCGATGCGGGATTTTTGGTTCTCTTCTCAGAGGACACTTGTAGCCTAGAATACAATATCGTTTCGAATGACATTATTATGAACATTTCGATAGTGTAGATGTGATGTTACGGAAAGGAATAGGGATAGATGGGTGTACTCCTATAGATGTTTTAATCAAAGGATCTGCGATTGCTCAGAGATAACGCTGGGAATCTTAGAATTTCAAGCAAGAGCTTTCAGAAGAGCGTATGGATCTGATTTTTTTATTTTATTTATGAACGATAATGTTCGTGCATATCAAGCAAATCGCGTTGATGAATTCCATGAAATGAAAACCATCGATCGAATACCGTGGTTAACAAAATCTGATTTGAATCCGAGAGAGAATTTATGGGACTACCTTGAAAAAGTATTTGAATGGAGGCATTCTGTCTCTAGAGATATAAATCCCCTGAAGATTGAATTGTTGGAGTAACGGAGCTTTATCCCTCCAGCTTTGGTTATGAATATTGTTGCCAATGTTAAGCCTCGTTGTGAAATATGTCAGAAACAATCAAATTAAACATCAAATTACCTTATTTTTTCCGAATTCTTTTTATTTGAGCTCTCGTCATTCTTCTTGTCCTTTACGTTGCTTCAAGCTACATTTTTGTATCACATGTAGTGTTCTTAAATTTTTTCGCTACGTTTCTATGGACGAGTATTGTAAAGTTATGCACAATTCCACACAAATTTATAAGTCCTCGAGAAATGCATGATTTTTTTCATGTAAGGATGATTTTAGATCTCAGCGTATTCTTGCACAATTTCAATTTCTTTTATACTTCGATTATATATGGCAACCTATTTCTATTATATTTACCTTTTAAATTTGCCAAATTGACATTTCAGTGCGTTCTCACCCAAATCACCAAACCTCCCCTCTCCCCAAAAGTGTTAGATACACAAACAGTTTAACAAATTTGAAAGAAATATGATACTATCCCGCACTGACGAGGTTTCGGGATTCATAATAAAAAAAGAATCTAAAACCTACTTCCTCAAATAAAGACAAGGTTCCAATAGCACAATGTCACAAATGAAGAGGGGAAATACGGGTAAATATTACATGTGCACCTGACGGTGTTATCAAATTACGTAAGATATGTTTAAAACTACACTGATGGTCGCCGTAAATGCAAAACCCTGAAGGTAGCACGCAAATAACATGAAATTTACAACATGCATTAGCGAAGGTGAGATATGCAAATGATCAGAATTTCAGCGCAGACACACATCACGCACGCCTGTGGCGCCACCTGAAAGCGCTATTTAAGGCTTGGAGATTTCGACGATTCAAGTTCGGCAATTGTGTTTTTCTTATGGTATTTTCAAAAAACGATCAGTTATGTCTCGTAGAAAACAGCGATCAGCTTTTGATCAAGTATCCGAGTTCGACAGAGGAAGGATAGTGGCCCACCGAGATTGTTGATTACCTTTCAGGGAAATCGGTAGTCGTGTTGAATGAAACCAAACAACTGTAATGCGGATATGGGACCGTTGGATACAGGAGGGTACGTCGGACCGACGTGGTCGATCGCATCCACCTCAGTGCACCACTTCACGTGAGGACAAGCAAATTGTGCACATGGCAGTGACTGATTGCTCAGTCACATCACGAACCATAGCACAGCACATTGAGTCTGTAATGCATCATTCAGTGTCTAAGCGTACCATTCGTCGCCATTTACAGCAGAGTGGTCTGTCCGCAAGACGTCCATTGCTTGGTCTACCCTTGACGCAGAACCACAGATGTCTCCACCGCCAATTCTGCGATGAAAGAAGGATGTGGGCGGCAGAATGGAATGAAGTTGTCTTTACTGACGAGTCACGCATCGGTCTGCAACACCACGATGGTCGGATTCGGATCTGGAGACACCGTGGAGAGATGATGCTGAACAGCTGCGTTATGCACCGCCACACTGGTCCTGCACCGGGTATTATGGTATGGGGCGGTATTGGATATCACTCTCGCACTCCTCTAATACGCATTGACGGTACTTTAAACATCCAGCGCTACATCTCCGAGGTGTTGGAACCAGTTATCCTTCCTTACCTTCAGGGCTTGGCCACAGCCATATTTCAACAGGATATTGCGCGACCACACGTGGCACGCATTGTACAAAGGTTCTTCGTCAATCACCAGATTGAATTGGTTCCCTGGCCGGCTCGCTCTCCGGATCTTTCGCCGATAGAAAACATGGGGTCTGTGGTTGTTCAACGATTGACCCAGATTACACCCCCAGCTGCCACACCCAATCAAGTTTAGCAACGTGTGGAAGCTGCTTGGTCTGCTGTACCCCAAGAACACATCCAAAGTCTCTTTGAATCAATGCCGAGGCGTGTGGCAGCAGTGATATCCAACAATGGCAGTTACTCTGGCTACTGATTCTGGCAGGAGCCACACTTCACAGAAGTCTATAAATTTAATCATTTGGTACTTGGTCAACATGTTATCTACAAAATCAATTTTGTTGTGCTATCTCTTGTCTTTCTTGGTTTTGCATTTATGGTGGCCAGGAGTGTATTTCAATATATGTATTCTATATTACCAGCATTCTCTTGTGAAATTTGACCAATTTGAGGAAAACTTTCTTAGCCTCTGAGAATGTGTAATAATTGTCTTTAAGATGGCATAAAAATATCTTTTTCATTTGAAGTCTTTCTTTTCATCTAGATAAAATTTGTTGACATGAGACATTACATCTTTGGTGATTTATCACAAGGCACGCTGTTGTTACGAAAATACCAGTATTTTCGTATGAGTATCAGCTCATTTTAATTAAACAACATTATCTTTGATTCGTTAGAATCTCGAAACTGCGATCTACAAAAATATAGTATAATATATAACACAATTAAATGCTTTTTCTTTATTACCATCTCGAATTTTCGAAGCCGGATCCGTGCATTTTGGCTTGTTTCCATGATACTAGGCCTTAATGTAACTCAAAGCGAAGTTTCAACAATATATCACTTTGAGAAAAATCACCAAAACAAGGGGAAAGAACGCGCAATAGTATGGTTATATCTAAAAAGTATCCACAGCGAATTATTTAGATTTATATTTCTTTAACTTTCGTTCCCACTTCAAATACTTTAGTATGATAGATATTCAGGCAAAGCTAGTGCGAATACCAAAATATTTGAATTATTTGTGAACAAACTGAATTTCTTAATCGTGCTTTCTGAACTAATGTCTTACACACGCTATCATTTTCAAAGTTTGCAGTATTGTTATAATTCAGTAGTCAAAATCATAATACATTATAGTTGTGAATATTTACGTATTATACCATCGCCACATAAACGAAAAGACATCACTAATTTAAAAAGTGTCTTCAAATATATTGTCATCTTTATTAATACTGTCTTCCATCATGCACAGAAACAGTATCCCCTATTGGCTGTATATCGTTGCACATAGTAACGTCTTTTGATTTCAAGAAACTGGTTAATAATATAATATGTAAGAACCGAGTTATAATAGCAAATTAGAGTATAGTTTCGCCACACCTAATTGGTGACAAATAATGTCGCCAAATCAAGGCGAGATATTCGCAACGAGTAGGCAGACCTTCTAACCGGAGAGAAAAATGTAACCTTAGAAAAAATAATTTTTGTACAGGTTTTAAGCAATGGCCAGTAAATTCCTTACGGTCACTTTGCAATTTGACAAAAACTCTTTGGTGCCAAAAAAAGATAAGGGGTAAAACTAGGGGGGAACTTACTGAGAATTCCTTTATAATTGCATGTGAATTACATTTTTATTGTTAGATTAGTTACATTTCGAAAAAAAATTATTATAATTGGCTAAATGTTTTATTCAATGCGATTCTTTTCATTTATAGTAATAAAAGTTCAATTTTAAGATGTTCTTGATTATTATTAAAAAGTTTTGAATAAATGAATTTGTGATTAAATTTGAATCAGAAATTTAATCTAAATGTACCCCAAAACTCGTAACTCCACAATTTTCTTCAAATCTCTCTCAGTTTTTTTGCACTTAAATTAATTAAAATTAACCATCATTTGGGTAAATTAAGTTCACATCTGTTTATCTTGAAGTGGTGTTGAATTGGTTAAAATATTCTTTTGACACGTAGTTTTTGTAAACAACGTTATCAAGATATTCTTGTTGACATTTTTGTTCTCGGGCAAGTTGCAGATTCAGAGAATCAAGTTTCTTTTTTCTTTCCACCTCTCGGTTCTTTTGCTCTTCTTCTAAAAGTAATGACATATTTTCTTGATGAATTAATTGTTCATCCCATTGAGCCCTTTCGTAATTTTCGTGTTCCTTTCTTCTTTGTTTTTCCACCATCTGTTGTATTCGACCTTCATGAAATTCTTTCAACTGTTTTTCGCTCATGCCTTTCCATCTGTCTGTTACAACACGGTGGGGCCCTAATGTACTTCTGGCTACGGATGGATCTTCAGTCAGAAGCTCACTGTTGATGTTGAACTGTATATCATTCCTTTTTTCAATGTCCTCCACTATTTTGTCTCTCATGACACTCTGTCTCTTTTCGTGCGCAAGAGTTTTGTTTTCTAAAATGAGTTTGGTGAAAGCATTTTTGTGCCTTTCTTCTTGTTCTTTACCCAACTGAAGGGCACAGCAATCCTGTTCTAACATCATGTTCTCCCAATCGTGTTTTTCTTTGTCTTGTTTGAAGTTCAGCATTCGTTTTTCTTGCATTTGTTGCAGCAAAGAATCTCGAGCCTGCTCCTTCTGCTTTTTCAGTCTACGTTTTGCATCTAAGTCTTCCCCTTCAAGCTTCTGAACTCCGGATATTGGACAAAAGTCGTCATCAGATGTCCTTGGAGGATGTTCTTTCTTCTTTTGATTGGGGTCATATAAATCAAACTCTTTTCTGTATTCCGGTCTCTGTTCCAATTTCCTATAATCTTGAATTTTCTTGTTGTTTTCACGTATCTCTTCCTGTTTTTGCTGCTCAAGCAATTCCGCTATATCGCATTGCCTTTTAGCTTCATCAGCGAAGCATTTCTCTCGTTCTGTTTCTCTGGACCTGGCCAGCAGATGTTCATGCACTTGATAATTCAGAGCATCGACATCAAGGCCGATTTGGCGCTGCTTGGCGTTGAAAATTCGACGCTTTCGATGCTCTTCAGCGATTCTCTTGCGATTAATAACCAAGGCCTCGCGATTCATATTCGTGCAATTTCGAGTAACGTCGATGCATTTATGTTGAATATCCATAGTTAAAAAAGTTGTAAAACTTGTTATTGATACGCCAAAATTTATTTTAGAAATAACTACTTCCTTAAAATTTCAATACTATTTTCATATTCAATACACCAATTCGTGAAAATTTGCGCTTGATGTTTTCATTTTGTGCATTTGAAATGATCAGTTCAGTTCAATTCAAATGTTTATTGCCATTAAAATTCGTGCTAGTTTAAAATGATGTTGATTAAAATAAATAAAGGACACGCACATCGCGATCATGAAAAATAAAGATTTGTAATCATGATATTGAAACATTTTTCAGAGTTATAAAAACGATATTTTTGCAGCAACCCAAACTTTTTTTTTGAAAATATCTAAGATTAATTTATTAACTAATCTAAATATCTAACATAAAAATCTCTAATTTAACAGTTGTTGTTGTTTCGAAAACCAGATTTTCTAGCAGATAACTAGACAATCACCATGAATCTAAAAAAATCTAGGAATTCTAAGAACATAAGAGGGTCCAGAACGACCTCGTCATTTTTAAAACCTAAGCATGTCAAGAAGTGGGCAAAAAAGACCTGGTCGGAATAACACCAGTGGCACTCTGGAAATATCTTGTGACTCTGACGAAAAGTGAGAGCTTTTATATGGAAGCTCACAAAGTTCTAGAAGACAGTCTAGTACATAGGTTCTCAACGTGGGTGATAACGCCCTTTGTGGGATTTGAGGCTTTCAGGGGGGCGTTAAAAGACCCAGAGAAATTAGGGGGTGTTGAGATTGCAGGAGGGCTTGGGCAGATAGCCAAATATAGTCTAAAACAGATTAAAAAACACACTGATTGATTATATACTAACAAAAGTAAACTTTAACACTGTTTACTTATGTTGATTGTGTGTATTTAAATCGTTTCTATATCCCATATGTACGAAAATTCACATATTTCGATAATTCGGGAAGTGGATGAAAAACCTGAAGATTGCATTACATTCAGACCTACATTAAAGTGAATTATATAGAAAAATTTTAATTTCTGAATGCTATAGTGCATTTTAATTTCTGTAGTGCACGTGTTGTCTTTGTCAGTGAACAGTAGGAAAAATGTTTAGTCTACTGCATTTCATTACACATATTATCCAAGAAACATAAATATATTAACCAGGAATTAACGTGTGAATCTTTAAAGACGGAAACTGTCAATTTATATTTATTTTGAAAGCAATAGTTTATTAGGGGAATTACTTCATATCATCAAAACCCCTGCTTGTATTTATAACAGGTAAGCTAAAGCTTTTATTCCACTCTTTTAAATGAAGAAGAAATTCAGTAGCGTTTCAATTCCAACATTATCCTTTCTGTGACTAAAATATGTAATATTACACATTTCAATATATTTGTGGTAATAGCTATTTCATATTCGCAAGTAAAAAAAATTGGGGCTTTAGAAAAGAATTAAATTAAAAAATATATTCTATTAGTAAGAGGATATTTTTTATAACTTAACTCTTGTGTTTTAACCATGTATTATGTACACTCTTATTTCTCTAGACTGGGAAGGTGCGGTATCGGAATATTCACTAGAAAAGGGGGCGGTATCGAAATATTTACTACAAAAGGGGGTGCCAGTTCAAAAAAGGTTGAGAACCTATGGTCTAGTATTTCCTAGGCATAAGCTTGAATGAACCTCCTTGATTTTTTCCGAAGTACCAAGGATGACTAGTAGAAGTTCTTCCAAGATGATTGAATCCAGTCTTCTTAAGGGAGGATGACAGTAAGCAACTGAAATTGAAGTGCTGTCATACATTTCTTGCCAATGTCATATCTGTTGTCAATCTCGTCTCTTTAATGTTCTTCAGAATGGCAAAATCTATTGCGATAGTCCTCAAGTTATGTCATATATGATATTAATAAATCAAAAAGTTTGAAACAATAGACTCGATTCATCTAATGTCATAATCACATGATAATATGCTCAACAAATTCCCACGTGTTTGATTCGACTGAGTATTTTGGCGGCATTTTCGGATTTGAATCTACTATCCTATAACAAATTGAAATCCATTTTCTTTAAACTTAAAAAAATACAATTTTTATGCATTACTATAGCTTTATCATTATTTTCTTTTAAATTTCACATTAATATATCTTTATTTTTATTGCAAAAATTACAATTTGAAAATTCTTGGAACACCTGTCGCAAATTATGTTGCTTGGCTACCGATTCCGGACGACAAAAGCACCTATCGTTAAGTTACTTGGCGATCGATTTCGGTCGCCAAAAAAATTGACATCGCCAAGTCCCTCCCCCTGTTCTACACTTAAACACTTAATTTTTAAGTATAAAGAATTTTGTTCAGTTGAACGATTCATAATTTTTTGAAACACAATGTGGCTGGCAAACTAATTACTGAGCCTAAGAGTATACAAAAACACAAGACAAGAGGTCAAATAACAGAAGTATAGGCTGTAACACTATAGTGAATCTAATACTGTAAACTAAAACTATATATGTATATATTTAATAACTATAGAAAAAGCAAAGACTAGAAAATATATAAAAATATTTAGAGTATTAAAAATTTAAAGAATATAAAATTTGAATGTAAGCAAAATGA
>BMAO01000111.1:0-53052 GCA_019973975.1 Trichonephila clavata
TTTAAAAACTCAATTTTCGGTCAAAGTATCGATTTTTCGTTTTTGATCAAATATTAAAATTCAATCTTTATCTTTCTAAATCTGTAAAAATTTTGTTTCTAGCTTAATTAGAAGCCAAGTTACAGCTTTTTTAATATTACTTGATCATGAATTTCTCTGACCGGAAATGCCTTTCTGCTAACCGGAAGTGGCCCAAATTGTTTGTTTACGTTTCTCTTTCATGGTATATGACATGAAATATGAAAATTAATATACAAATATTTTGTCAGAAATTAAAATAGAATATTGAGAATAAATATAAATGTATTTGGAAATACATTTTTCCTTTTTTATGTATGAAATCTGGCATCAAATTTGTTGTTTAGTGACTTTGTTTACATATATGTTTGATTTTCATACTGAAAGAATCGACAGCGTAGAAAGTTAAAAAATAATTCTATTTCTGTTTTATTTTTGCTTGAAAATGGTTTAAAGTATTGCTAGAAAGCGTAAGAGACAATTTTTTGGAAATAAATACACAAAAATTTCCGAAAATAACAGCAATTCAACACCTGTTCCTGAATGCACTACTAGTTCTTCAAATTGGGAAATGAGAGTATGTCAACTGCAGAAGAAATGCCTGGTCCTCTGTTTTGGTAACAGAATCATTGATCTTGAGCTTATTGTGGATGCATTTTCTCAACTTTGCTGCCCAAAATGTTTTGCTGAAAAAGTAGAACTTTTTGAGGATTCATGTATGGATTATGCTCTCATTTTACACTAAAATGTAAATGCTGTGACTTTTTCTTTGCATTTGCTTCATCAAAAAAAAGTTGTAAATGCACCAGTCATAAATACCAGGCTAGTATATGGTATGCGGCAGATAGGCAAGGGTTTTGCTGGTGCATTTAAATTATGCTCAACATTAAATTTGCCTCGACTGAGACAAAAACTGCTTTTAAAAGTGGTTCAGGAAGTAGCTGAGGAATCCATGAAAAAAGCTGCTACTGAAATTGCGGATATAAAACAAAATTTTTCACCTGATTTTGTAAAATGTGGCATATCTGTGGATGGCACATGCAGCGTAGAGGCTATACGTCTATGAATGGTTGTGTTGCTGCAATATCAGTTGATACTGGTAAGGTGTAGACGTAGAAGTTATGTCGTCCTACTGTCCTACATGTAAGAGACTTCAGACTATGCCAAGAAACTCGTCGAATGAATATGAGTCGTCAAAAGCCGACCACATATGTCAGTGTAACTTTACGGGATCTTCATCAAAAATGGAAATTGTGGGGGCTTCACGAATATTTCTTCGTTCAGAAAAAAACCGCAGACGTCAATACACGCAATATTATGGCGATGGTGACTCAAAAGCTTTCATGAGTGTGAAAGACACTTATGGAATGAACAGTGTGACAAAGTTTGAGTGCATTGGCCATGTACAAAAGAGAGTGGGCTTGCGTCTAAGAAAGCTAAAAACAAAAACTAAAGGACTGTCTGGTAAAGGCAAATTAACTGATAATTTTATCGACCGACTTCAAAATTACTACGGAATTGCTGTACGCAGTAATGTCGGTAACTTAAATGCCATGCAGCAAAATGTAATTGCTGCGTTATATCACTGTGCATCAAGTGATAAGAAACCGATGCATGGTCAGTGCCCAATAGGGAAAGACAGCTGGTGTTATTTTCATCGGGGGGGGGGGGTTGGCAAATGGAACAAAATGTACCACAAAATACCCCTAGACACCGTCCCACATATATTCATATAACATCATGAAATACCCAGGGAAGCGGGCGGGTAACGGCTAGTAGTTGATAAGAGTAAGAAATCCGTATCCAATAATCATTGTTCTGTATTTGTTAAGAGTAAAAATAATAAGTATATCTTCATAATCACACACACACACAAATTTCATCGCTACAGATAAAATAATCCATTTTTCCATCGTTAAAACAATAGATCTCTCATTTATCTCAAAGAGTAAGATAAATGACAGAATAACTCTACTCGTCACAAGTTTCACAAAGCAAGTTGGTATTAATACATTTAATGCTAATCATTGCGCAGTTTGGGTCAGCGAACGCTGTCCCAGGGCAACCAGATCGGTGACAGGCCAATAATTTACAGTCGGGGTCATACGAGAAGCTCATGACACCCGAGCTGACACCTCGCCGCTCCACGTGGATGCTCGATCAGTTTTAATGTGCTGCATTCCATTATACTATTCCATATAAAGGCATTTCGAGAGTTGTAGGGGCTTTCCTGAAGTTCTCCGAAGAAATATATCGATTTAATTATTTAATACTAGTTGAATAAGAAGAATACACATTACTTGATAGATTCTATTTTAAATGATGCAGTTGTTTAACAATAAATTATAGTTTGAAAAAAACTAAAAAACACGCTTTTATAATGAATCGAACTAAAAAGAAGAAAAAAAATTCTTAATAAAGAATAAAATGATTAACAAGAAAATGAATGTCATTGTGGTAAAAGCGTGGGGTGCTTTGTACTACATTTTTACACTAATTCAGCTTTTCGGAATAGAAGTTAAAAATTATGACAATTCATACATTTATAGAACACCCCACGCTTTTACCCCCCATGACATTCAATTTCTTGTTAATCATTTTATTCTTTATTAAGAATTATTTTTTTACTTTTTAGTTCGATTCAGTATAAAAGCGTGTTTTTTAGTTTTTTTTCAAACTATAATTTATTTTTCATTTTTTTAGTTCGAACTACAATAAAAGCGTGTTTTTTAGTTTTTTAAACTATCATTTATTTATTGTTAAATTTATCCTTGAGTTTGATATTTGAAGCTGGAATTACGTGGCTGTAGAATTAGTCTTGCTCTTCAATGGATATTAATTAACGGGACTGAAGTGTGTACTTATTCTCTCTGTTTACGAGGCCTTGAATGAGTCCTGTATCGTTATATTAGATTCCGTCTCTTTTGAACAGGTCAAACAAATAAAAGTGTGTAAAGAAGAAAAAGTTCGAATTAAATTTTTTTTTTAATGTACCATGTTTTTATATAACGGACTAAAAATTATAAAATTCCTCCTTTTCGGTTTTGTTTTCTTTTTTAACATTTTGATGCATTGTTATCCACTTCTCATCTATGGTCCAAATTTCAAGTCTCTAGCTCCTCGGGAAGTCACACAGTTTTAAATCAATTACAAAATTCCACCCGGGCAGACATTAAAGAAAGCGAGTTAATAAAAGCGTGGTAATATGAAGTGTCAATCATTTATTCACCTTTTAAACGTGTTCCTTTCATGTTAATTCGTATCATCACTTCTAAACGTATTACTTTATAAAAATAAAATATATTTAGCACTTAGAACGCAAATTATTTTTTTTCCACATGCGCGAGCCTTTTTTTTAATTCTCATTTTCAGAAAAATGTTTATATTATGCTTAGAAATTGCTAACACACACCCTCCAATTTCTCAGATACAAAAAAACATTTTTATGTTTTATTTCTATTAACCGCAAATGTATTTTATACTTGCATAAAATTAGCTTTAAATTCAAAATAGTTGCTTTAGGGTTACACCTTATTCTTTAGCCGCTAGATCTGAAATAAGTCGCCAAATCTGGAAATGATGTATGAAATTAGTCGCCATATCTGGAAATGGCACATAGAACAAGTCGCCAAATTTAAAAATGATATATGCAATAAATTGCCAAATCTGGACGTTTTATCTGGAATTGTCGCCAAATCGGATTATCCTTATTCCTGACGATCCTGAAAAGGACAATGGGACAAAATTACGAAATTATTGTATTGTCATCAGTCCTTGACAAGTGTGCGAAATTTCGAATGAATCCGATCTTTTTAAGTGGGTAAAAATCGAGTTCTAAGATTCCGTTACATGCAAGTGAAACTTATAAATGCGTGTTAGAAATCTACAGAATTCTTAGAACTTGAGAGAGAGAAAAATTAGAGGGGAATGGTGAAAATAGAATCAAATAAAAAGTGTGATGCGATTGCATAATATTTTTACTTTGTTGAGAGTCAGTGTTTTAAAATAGGATACAGTCGGACTCCGATTTAATGAATTCCTCCGGACCGAACATTTATTTTGTTAATTGGGTGTTATTCGCAATATCGGGGGACAAAAAATACGAAATTCCACCCCCCCTTTACCTTTTGCACATTCTACAATAAGTAGCTACACAAAAAATATCCATAGCTAAAAATTGCACACTTTTGATTCGGCAACTAAAAATGCTGCTATTGAATTATTACGCACCAGTAAATTGGAAATTTTAAAATACTGACATATGGATGTTTGAGTTCTCTTTTGATTGAACGCTTACATCCTTCTGCAGAGACATATTTTCACAGTTTCCAAGCAATGTAAAGCATTAGAAAGTGTAACACACATGATAGGAGTTTCAGAAAATAATTTCCTGTCCAATTTCAAAACTCACGCTATAGGTTACACTTATGAATTATCTTTGACTTTAAAGTCTAATAATGGGCTGCACCCTTTACCGTCGATATTTGCTGCTTGCAAGAAAATTCTTTTTCTGTTTCAGACAAAAGAGATAGGTCATTTGAAAAGAAATCTCTAATTGTCTCTAATCCAAACTAATAAGAAATTGTTTTCACATGTTGAAATAATTCAATAATTCGGGGTTTATTATTCGTTAAATAGAGGTTTTTGCCTTCATTTTAATCGAGGGAAAAGTAAAATTCGTTAAATCACAAACAGTGCAAATTGGGGTTCGACTGTACTAATAAAATAAGATAAAGTACTTCCTTCCTTCACTATTGCTCGATACTTGAATCCCTGAAAATAATAAGTAATTGAGAGTTACATCAATGCCACATTGAAGCAACACGAGGGTTAACGGTGAAGGATCTCGTAATTTAAAACCTCGGTCAAGTGACGAAGACGACACCTGCGCAGGCTACCCTTCTCCTAAATAACACACCAAAGGGAATCCTTGACAGATTTAGCATGCATCGGTCCCGTCTACATAGCGGGCCTTCATTTGCACCAGGACTCAAACCCGTGACACTCCGGCCCTGTGTTCGTGACCATAACCACTAGGTTACCACAGCCATACAAAAATAGTAAATAAACCGCAGTAATACTTGAATCGACTCAAGACTGAGGCTAGGTCAGACTGGGATTCAAGGCACTAGACAATAAGATCGGGAAAGTGCAGCACAAATAAATTTAATGTAAAACAAATTATATATTACAAAATACTTTAAACTTTAAAACGTAGTTATCAACTTACCCTATTGTATAGTAGCTGTAAGCAGAATTCTTCAGAATGCCAACAAAGAAAAAGCGCTTTTTCAAAAACGTGCATATTATGCAACTATTTTTTTAAATAAAATGAATGACTGAGATTGAATTAGGTTGGAAAAAAAGAAATACACACACATGTTTTCGGTAGATGGCTGGGGTGAACTACATTCATGTCCAAAATTAAGGTCACCAACATAAAATCTAGGAAAACTGATGAACTATTTACTGTGTTGCCACGAAATTTGTCACAGACACATACACTGGTGTGCAAAAATTAAGGACGAGACGGTTTTTTCAATATAACTTTGTACAAAAGCATTCCAAATCAACACATTTAATACCGTAAGATCCCCAATACGTAAGGACATGAGTAATGTAAGCAACACTTACTAAAAGAGAAATCAGAGGGATAAAAAGAAGCTTTATTGAAAAAGTAGCATGGGGCGCAATGCGACTGAAGGCCGAAACATCCCTGTGATGGGTGTCCAGCAAGAAATATCCGGTCTTTAGTAGGGGATATGATCTCCCCTGACTGCTAGGCAGGTTTCACAGTGTCTGCCCATGCTGAGAATGAGGGTGTCAATGAGTTGTTGAGGCATTGCTGCCCATTCGTCTTGCAGCGCCAATCGAAGCTCCGGAATCGTTACTGGTGGTAAGGTACGAGCTGCCAAGCGTCTGCCTAGAAAATTCCATACATGCTCGATGGGATTGAGATCCGGAGATCGTGCCGGCCTATCCATAAGTTCAATATCCTCACTCTCTAAGAGCTGTTCGGCAGCTACTGTGCGATGACATGGTGCATTGTCGTCCATGAAAAGGAACTGCGGACCCATAGCGCCTCTAAAAAGACGCACATATGGAAGAAGAATCTCGTTACAATAACGGGTCCCGTTGACTGAACCTGCGTCGAAGATGAGAAGGTCTGTACGACTACTAAGCATGATGCCTCCCCAAACGAGAACACCGCCACACCTCCATACCTGTCCCTTTCAATGATGTTCGAGGGATGATTGCGGCCTCCCCGCTCTCTCCAGATGAGTATGCGATGAGAATCGCTACTCAGACTGAATCTGCTCTCATCTGTAAAGAGTACTCATCCCCATTCATTGTCTCTCCAATTCCGGTATTCCCGGCACCACAGAGAACGCCTTCTCCGATGGGCAGGCGTTAGAGGTACACACCGTACAGGGCGTCGTGCAAACAGACCACCACCGTTCAGTCTTCTGACCACGGTAAAACGCGATATCGGTCGTCCAGTCGCCTGTGTCTAGCGGTTTCTCCCGCTGTCTGCCGCCTGTTTCTTCTGGCCTGTAAGGCAATATACCGGTCATCTGCGGGTGTGGTTCCTCGTGGACGACCACTACTGAACCCCCGGATAGCTGTTTCTGTAGTTTGAAATTGTCTCCAAAGTCGTGAAACGATGCTGTGAGCAATTCTGAACTCTGCAGCCACACTTGTCACACTGCGACCTTCCTCCAACTTCCCAATGATTCGACCTCGGGTAAAAGCATCCAGATGTCGTCTAACAGATTGATTATTCGCCATTTCTCGCTGAGGCAGCAACTCGGTGTGATTTTAACTGCTATACGGTGTGCAATCTCTTTGCCAGAAATACTAATCTTACACCGACAACATGCTTTACTACTCAGACACTCCCCCATTACGTCTACCTGCATATCTGCGCATGTGCTACCGTACATCACCTCACTTAATCTCCTGATTGGTCTTTCTGTCCGCTCTGCCTCTTCGTTCAGCTGATATGCTAATTTTTCGACTTCGTCCTTAATTTTTGCACACCAGTGTACTTGCAAAAAATTTCAAGCCTTCGCGAATTAATTCATCAGTCAATAGTTGAATTTCCGCTTCAATTTCGTCATTTTAACGACTTCTTTATTATCATAAACCAGTGCTTCTCAAACTTGCAGTATTTGCGACCCAATTTTCTATCATAATTTTCATCGCCCCCCCCCATACAACAACATTGTATTGAATGCAATAATTATGTAATTTGATACTAAAGCTATATTACGACTTTAATTATAAACCGTTTGTAACAGATGCTGATGGATGAAGGAAGGCAGATGTGAGCTTGGGTATGTTAATCCTCTTTCAACAACTCGTAGGAAGTAGTATGTTTAGTTCTATTTGTCAGAGAAATAATTTATGTCTATACTTTTAAGTTCAGATTAGTAGTCTTTTATCCTGTTGTATCTGGCTATTAAAGAATCTGATGATGGATTTAATGAGCCTTAGAACTATAAAACCACTAGAGAAATAATATAGTTACGGATTGAGTGGAATAAAGATGTTTAGTAATTTCACCTTCTGAAATGGATGTAAACTTATCTCATTCATAATCTATTTAATCATGGTGTAATAATTAACACCATAACTGCACTTTTGAATATAATTTATTTATAACAATCCCATGGAAGTCAGTGTTAATATTAAACTTGCTTTTCGTTTACTATTGATAAATTTATTATCAAATACATTATGTAGAGTAAATTTATAAGTATATTGTATTAGTGTAAATGTGTATTTTCTTATTTATTATGTGAGAATGTATTTTGTTTTGCTTACTTTCAGTAAATTAATAATTTTTTAAAATAATTATTTGATTTTTTTATTTTTTGATACACTCGCACCCCTTTTGTAGGGTTATCACGCTCCCCTAGGGGGGCGCGCCCCACAGTTTGAGAAACGCTGTAAACTGTCATGAATTCGATCAAATCATCCTCATCCAAAGGGCACAAACCCTAGTTTTTTTTTTCTTTTTCAAAAAATTCGTGTAAAATAAAAATAAAAAAATAGTTAAATTTGTGTACCGTGTTATTTAAAAATTATGTAAAAAAAGAGTCGGGTGTATACACTTCCATGTTCAGCGATTAATTACATGTTTTCTCAACTCCCCACACCGTTCCAGAAACTTAAAGTTTATAATGTATTCGCGTAATGATACATCCAGAATTGCTACTCGAGTGAGCGTAAAATGCGTTGGAAGCATATTCCGTAAAATGAATGACACCACTCGACGCCGTGGGACAGAAGTCGTCGCCTCCCAAGAATAACTCCATGTCTCGAGTGCATAAATCTGTTTTGCATAATTCAGGGCGACGGTTATCGGTTGAGCGAGTGCGATTTGGATATTTATTTGAAAAGGACCAGAAAGCCACATTAGTTATTTCATTCGCCGATGGAATAATATTCCATGAATATCTTCTAGAATATTCATCACACTATGAGAGCTGTAGTGTTTTTAGCTGTCAATAGCAGGCATTACAGGAAGCAATTTTGTTTTATGATTTCGCATTCAAGCAAGATAGAATAAAAATTGAAACTAAAATTCCATTTCAATAAGAGGAATTAGTTCGTATTAAATCGAATGATGTGAAATTTTTGTTTTAATGCAATGGGCACAAAGTTTGGTGACATGTGCATTTTTTTTTCAATCAAAGAATGCAGCCTGTGAGGAATTATTAATAATAGATGGCAACAGCACACACAGCAACAATAATAATAGCCTCGAATATAAGCGATTTATTGAAGCAAAAGATGTTTGATGATTCGTGTTAATTTTTGTCACTCAGTTTTCTTGAAACATTTGAATCAAAAAGGTAATTTAAAATTAAAACAATAGGAACTCCTGGTTTTTTTTAAATCATTATTAGTATTTGACTGTGCTTAAAAAAAAGACAACTGATTCCAATGTAGAAAAGTAAATTATAATTCTTATTGGGATTAGATTAATTTATATACAGAAGATCGTTCACACTTTATGGAAACGATTTTAATAGTTAATTTTTGTCAATAAATACCGTATTTTTTGTGGAAATTTGCTTCTATCTAAAAACCATGATTCTTAACAGTAGTTCTAGCTCGAATGTTTCATGAAAGTAAACTTTTCCTTAGTACTGTCATGCAAATGCTACGCCATTTCCGCTCAGTGTTCTTGGGTATACATTTGACAGCTGTTACACGCGGGCCGCAACATGAGGATACTGAGGGCGGGGGGGGGGAGGGGGGGACTGTAAGTCCAAAGCAATATTTGATCAAAATACTAAAACTCATCTTTTTTGGTTTTTATTTTAATATTATATTAAACTTTCTATCAAACACACACACAAAAATACTACTTTTATGCATTTTTTACCGATTTATTGGGCAGTTCCGATTTCATTCCATCCATGACCAAAAACCCTTTGTTTACATCCTACTGTTTGAAAAAAGGATATTGATAGCAAGATTGATAGATTTGATTGATTGATTGGTAGGATTCCCGCTCAATCTTTAGTGCATTGTACCTAAATAATTAAATTTCTTTGAGCAAAAAGTCATGACCGGGCCACTCAGAAAAGGCCGGTGGGCCCCATGCGGCTCGCAGGTTGAGTATCACGGGTTTGCCTGCTTCCTTCAGGGTGTTGCATTTTGTGTGGCCAGTAGTGTACTTGGTGGGGCTTACGGGACGTAAATTATAATGAAACTTCTGTTATAAAAATTCAAGTACAGTCCTTTTTAAATTAACGGAAATTAGCTATAAGAACGCTTTTCAGATGCTAAGACAGATAATTATATAAACTCTACATAATTATATAACCTCATGAAATTTTTTGTAACTTCTCACTTTCAGGTGTTTATAATTCAGCTGAACAATTTACTGTTTCTGTTTCGGTGGTTCAGTGTTCGAAATATGGTACAAATAATCAATTCAAAATAGAATAGACTTTATAATTGAAAAACTAGAACGTAAGAAACAAGAACACATATTCAACGTAAAAACATTGAGAAAAATCTCTGCAACCTAAATCTAAATTATTCAATAAGTACAAGCAACAACTGTTTCTGTTACGTGTCAAAATACATTTTACTTCGAATTCAACTGATGAGTTCTCTCATCAAGATTCATGTTAAAAACGATGCCAATTTTTCCAACAAAACTTATAATGCTAAACGATTAAATATTAGTAAACAAAATAAACAGCAAAAAGAATTAGAGTTATATAAATTATTATTAAGAATGAAAAAAAGAGAATAGTTTCCAACGTTAATTTAGATAGATAAATTAAAAATAATTTCAAATGACATATTTCCCCATTTACTTTTTATATAAGTAATTTAATTTATATTCAAATCTAAATAAACTGCGTAATTCTTGTTTTTTATGTATATCAACCTCTTTTTTAAATGGCAAGTGAAGAGCCATAGTAAGTTGTCAAATAGTGCAAGTTTTATCGCTGTTTCCAATTACTTTTTCTACAAAATGTAAGGGAAGTTACAGAAATTACAGAATTGCCTAATAAACTAATTATTTTGCAATTAATCAAAATACTTTAACTAACTCATATTGCTTTTCATTTTAATCACCGGTGCATTTAAAGCATTTTAAACAAAATATATATATTAGACTCTGTTTAACTTTACCATATTAAAACTGTGTTAATTTCTTTGAGAATAAAATTTATTTTTGATTTAAGTGTTAAGGAAGCAGAATAATTATAATGAAATATTGTAGCGGAAAAAAATGGCAAAAATAAAACCTTACACCTTTTACTTCCAAATAAATTTTTGGTGAATGTGACATTTTGTAAAAAGCAATTAAAATGTTAATTACTTAAACTCTGACTGCTAGTTAGTTTTTAAAAAGTATTTCTCTAATCGTTTTTTTATGGAAAAAAAGTTAAAGAAAAAGAAAAAAGAAACTAATACATAGATAAAATTCCACCCGAGAATTCAAATTAACTGCAGCATGTTTTATTCACGCTATCATCAGAAATATAATTTATCGAATGTGTCACTTTTAATGGGATTTTACGCCTTTAACCAGAATTTGTGCCGGATTTATAATTAATGCCACAGTAAATTTCGCATAAAAACTAATACTAGTTTTCGGATTTTTTTTCTTCTACAGAACGAATTTTAAAGACTCAAAACATCTCATTAATTTCCTTGATATAGCAAATAAACTTTTTTTCTTTTATTTTTATAACCTTGAGGAAGATTTATTATTCAATATTTTTAGTTATTAAGTCTTTTTACTTGGGGGAAAAAAATCTATCCTTGTTTGTAAAGATAACGTCTGAAAAATCCCAAAAGCCATTCATTGGAGCTATCAGAGCGATTAATTTTTGTTATGTTTAATTGAACATAATCCACATTTTACGTAAGATTATTTTTTGTTTCAAATTTAAATAATTTTTATTAAACTTTTTGAAGAGGTTATATTTTAATTCCTAATACATGAATGACTTACATGTCAGATAAAAACAAATTTTTAGGACAAAATGGGAAAAAAACTGAATTTGATATTATCGCATATATTTAATGCTTTGTATTAAAAAAATCCTGTTTCAAATCAATATTCATTTCTTTAAGAATTAACAATGTCTGACGAGTATTTTTCGGTAAAAAAAATCTGTAATCATTCATCAGTTAATTGTAGCTGCTTAGATGTAACATTCTTAGAAACGAGGGGAAAAAATGACCATGCGAATCTAATTCGTATTTTTTTTCGATAATAAGTAATTTATTTGTCTTTTGAATTCATTTTAATAGATATGTTGAACTAAAGTAATCGATCGCCTGAATTGTTATATCTGCTAATCATTTTGATTCGTCTACTGGTCGCAGTTAAATAACGTATTCAGTATCTTATTTTTTTTATCATTGTTCTTGATTTATTTTATTCTTGCTTTATTATATTTCTTTATTGATTTTTTTAAAGATTTTTTTTATTACTGTTTATTATTATTTCAAAGTGTTTTCTGATAGATTCGGCAGCTAAAATTAAACATTTAATTGTGATTACAGTTTTTTTGCCATGATGAGTATACTGTGTCATGACTAGTAGTGACTATTGTCTATTTAAATACCAATTTTTGAGAAAAACAAAACATATTTTCAAATTTCAAGATGTTTAGAATGTCAACTTCAGGATAAGTAATTTGGTATTTTTTGATGATATTGTGAATCATGAAATTTCTTTAAATATTTTAAAACACAATTTGAAATTATCCGCCCAAAATTTGGGTATTGGAGACGACTTCATTTTTTAACAAGATAATGACCCCAAACGCATTGCTCTCAACATACTGATGCCTATATAATTATTCCTAAATTCTGAAAACATCTCCTATACTCCTTATTTAAGCCCATTAGTGCATATTTTGTGAGAATTTGAATTTAAAGTTAGAAAGCACAACAACAACAACAAAAAATGTGAAGTAAAAGCAGTAATCACATAAGAATGGAAGAACATCGATGCAGAAATTACAAAAAATTGATGAAATCTATACCAAGAGGTTTAAAATTTGTTGTGGACGCTAAAAAAGATATCCTACTAAGTACTGAATTAGGAAAGAAATTCAATATTTAAAGCTATCTTGAGATATTTTTTAAGTGTACGAAGACTTTTATGGTGTAATTTTTCCCTAGGTTTTTATATTATAATTAATATTTCAAAATAATAGATATACTATGTTTAACAAATTGATTATGTTATTTAAATAAGAACAAGTTGCAGATATTGTAGAAACAATTCCGATTTATTTATTTTTAATCGAAAACAAAGTTTTATGTAATATCGCAGATATAAGAAATTTTTGAGAACCCCACTGTGTATGCATCATTTCTTTTCAGACTTTTTAGTAATTCTTCGATCCTTTTCATTCGAAAATTCTCCTACCTTATTTTTTTCCAGAAGTTATGAATTAAAAACTATTTTTCCTTGTTACTTTTAAGAAATGAAATTAAAATAACGAAGTAAATTGAATATTTCAATCTATTCTTAAATAAATCTTACGATTTAAATGCTTGAAAATCTTATGTTGTTTTATTAGAATAAGTTAAACCTTTGAAATGCTCTCACAATAGTTGTAATAATCAATTTGATATTTTTAATTATGAGAGATAAACATAAATTTTTATACACATACCATTAAAAAATCTGAAAAAAAAATTGTAAGCATTCAAATTCTACTTCATAATAATAAAAAATATTGATTAATTTAGACATCTATAAGTGAAGAGTTTATTATTATACAACAAAATTCAATAAACTTTCAGCTGAAACTGATTTTATTTGTTGCTTTTTTATTAATATTCAGTTAAAGTAATTCAAATATCAAAATGGCAGTAAATAAAACGCAAACGATTTTCAAAAAGATTTATTTTTAAATTTCCTTTACAAAGAAAAAAAAACATTATTAGTTGAAGGTCACCTTGACACGTGATTTAAAATAGAAAATTATCGTGTGGAAATTCAGTTTCATACCACAATGTATTAAATCTGATTAATTTATTTCTAAGATAAATATGAAAATAAAGTAGACATTTCTGTTTTTTTTTCCCGAACTTTTTCATTACTTGAAAAATAAACTATATTTTATTGATGAATAAAATTTCTTATAATACAAGAATTATTACATTGTTATGAAATTATCAAATTGCTATAGAAAGACTGAATTATTAACACAAGGGCTGAAAAGTCCCGGGCCTAACAAAGAAAACACAGTTTTTTTGGTTCAAAATTAGCTTTATTCATCAACGTAATCTCCATCAAGAGCAACGCAATCATTCCAGCGCCGCTCTAACATTTCAATACCACTTTTGTAGAACGATTTATCTTTTGCCTCAAAATAGGCCTCAGTTTCAGCGATAGCCTCTTCATTCGTGCGAAATCTTACCGGCGAGCATTTTTTTCAGGTCTGCGAACAGCCAGTAGTCGTATTGCTTTGCTTGAACGGTATTTTTTCCCATCAAGAAGCAGTGTAAAATTAAAACACGAAATTGTTTTTGATCCATTGTTCTGAAAATAACAAAAGTAGCGTCACTCTTAGCACAATAACTCACAAACTAATGAATAGAATATCATGAAACTTTATATATATATATATATATATATATATATATATATATATATATATATATATATAACAGCTGTCTTTTGAAGGTTAGTATTAACTGAAAAAAAGGTGACTGCAATAAAACTAGCGCCATCTATGTGTTAGGCCCGGGACTTTTCAGCCCATGTGTTATATGGGTATTTTTATGCATTACTTTTAAAAACCTTTTTTTTTTTAAATTTAATAATTAAGCAATGGGAATTTTACCTTTCGAAATGAATGCATCATATGTTCCAAATTTACTTAAATCCATTTTATTATAAAATAAACCTAGTGTGTTCTAAATAATGCATTCAGTGGTTAAAATGTAACATGCAAGATTTATGTGGGTGATTCCTCGAAACTTGAAAGGTTTTAATATGGTGTGTGCTATCAATATATGCTGTTTTTTACATTGTTGCGCTATATATCCCAGCCCATCAAAGTAATCACGAAATTTTAATTTTCCATACGAGTTTGAAATTCAGTTAAGTTCAACACACTATCATGTGTATTCAGACATCGTTTCTGCTTAGGAATATCACGTTTTTATTATGTCAACATAGATTTATCCTGTCTTTGAAAACCTTTTCGAATAGGAAATTCATTTTTTTGTTGTTGTTGTTTTTTGTTGCGTATTAGTTTTCTCTATCTCTGGATACTGTCTCCGTATTAAGAAGCTGACGTTTTTATTGTGATCATAAACCTCGGACACCGTCTTTATTTAGGATCCTGACGTTTTAATTATACCGACATACCATGTCTCCAGATACCGTTTCCGTTTAGGAAGCTGATGTTTTTATTATAATCACATACTTTTGCCCTGTTCTCGGACACCGTCTTCATTTAGGAGCTTGAAGTTTTAATTATACCCATATAGCTTTACCATGTCTTCAGATGGGGCCGTGGGTAGCCTAGTGGTTAGAGCCTCGGACTCCAGACCTGAGGGCCTGGGTTCGATGCCCGATGCCACTAAATACCACCGAGTATAGACGGAGTACGTGCTCGTTAAATCAGTGGGTCCGAAAGAGCAGCAGAAACTACGAGTGCAGGGGGCTGGAGAATATTTCCCTCCCCTTCAGTTCCATGCCAAAATTGTGGAGGTGAAGATAGGTGGTGTCTCCATCTATCGTTATGAAGTCCAACCTGTCTCAGAGGTAATGACAACTTTCATTCCTTCCCTGCGGGAAGGACACGACGACAACAACATGTCTTCAGATACCGTCTCCGCTTAGGAAGCTGATGTTTTTACCGTAATCACATAGTTTTAACCTGTTCTAGTACACCGTCTTCATTTAGGAGGCTGATGCTTTTGTTGTGTCGACACAGCATTAACCTTGTCTTTGGATTATGTTTTGGATCACGAATGAATTATTTAATTAACTTGTGCTTATTTCATTTAAAAAAAATATGCTCATCTGATTTTTCAATAAATAAAGTGTAATTTGCTGCAGTAACCACATTTGATTAAAAGATCTTATCATTAGTATCTTGTAATTTTTCCCTGTATTTTTTATTTATAATTTATAATTTTAAACCACTTTGAAATATAGTATTCACCAGCTTAATATTCGTTTTTATATTGATAATAAGTAATTGTTTGTCTAAAATAGATATCTTTCAGAAATTTTTAATTATGTTATAATCGGAGTAAAATGTCCATTATATTTATTGATAGATATAACTTAATTTTTTTTAGCTTTTGAAGTGAGTAATTCTAATTTGAAAATTCTAGTTAATTAATTTTAAATCATATACTTTTATGCATCCAAAATTGTTCATATCCTGTAGCAATATTGAGAACAAAAGTCAGTTTTTAAAAACTGAATGTTAATATAAAAAAGAAAACTTTTGAGATACAAGATATTTGAAATTTAAGAGCTATACTCCAGTATATTTTGTTCGAGTATATTTACAAATGTACACAAAAAATAACTTGTCCTTGTTCAATAACATTTTCAAGTCTTTTCACGTTCGATCTCACTTCGTTTCTTCTTTTTTTGTCTTTAAAGATAAAACATCCAATACATCAAGCTTTAAGAGAATCCTTCTTTGAAACAAGAGATGTTTTTCTAACTTAATTCAACAGAACGAAAGGATTATTCGTTTCCATATAGATAAAAGTGTTGTGTACTAGTTTATTTGCAGCAATAAAAACTAAATTGTTCGAGCGATTTATATTGTCGGAGTCTAGGATCTGATGATAGAGAATCTGTGGAATGTTTTCTTCCCTTAACAGTGTTCTACTTCATTAAATACTCGATCTTCTTTTATTTTTATTTATTTTTTGTTTTACCTTCTTCGCATTTTAACCTTGTGTTTCAGATCCTAGAATTAGAAAAAGTGCTTTTATTTTTGTTTAGTTCATTTAGGGAATTGAGATGATTTCTCGGGACATAAAACAATAATAATGTGCTCTTTTTTTTTTTTTTGCTGATTATATGAACTAGCCGTTATCCACCCACTTCGCTGAGAATTTTCCAATACTGTACGACTACGTATTCTATTTTAGTTATTGGTATCAAATGCTAACACTAAGCTTCCAATTGCCTTGAAAATCCTTCTTATATCTTTTACCTTTTGATTTTAAAAGGACTACTTGAAATATGAGGCTCTATCAGTTCAAAAACAGGAATTTTTGTCTCTAATGGCCCCTTAACTCTTTGTAACGTGTCTTAGGAGTAGATTCCCAAAAAATTGGTTTCTTAGTGAGTGTCTAGTTACGTGAACGTACGTCTAATTGATCAAAAACGGAATGCTTTATCTATAACGACCTCCCCCGCCCCTCCTTAACCCTGGTAGCACCCCTTGGAAGTACATTTCCGATAAAACTGTTCTTCGTGGATCAACACTCAACATTAGAAACCTGCGTACGAAAAAGCAAGTCTGTAGGTTTAATAGCGAAAAATATTTTTTTTATTTACGCGACCCCTCAAGCCCTTTTGGTAGTTGATTTCCACAAAAACCATCTTAACGGGTCTCTACTAAAAAAAGCGTACATACCTATTTTCAAGACTGTAAAACTAATAATTCGAAAATAGGAATATTTATCAATAACCCCTCGCAACGCCCCTTTGGGGTCAATTTTCGCAAAGCCCTTTCCCATCTTTACTCCATGAAAGAAAAATGTTTGCCCTAACCAGTTTTCCAGTTTCTGTCCTCTTTTAAAGATGAAGCGTCAATCAGTCGTGAAAGTGTTTTCAATTCTCACAACTCACTTGTCCGGGCTTGTAAGAAATTACGTTTTGTTGTATGTATTTGGCGTAAACACGTGAGCTGAAATCATTGGTATCTGTTTGTGAGTATCTCACTTGCTACCGCCTTGATGGGTCGGTCGGAAATACCTAATCTTTCTCGAGACAGTATTACTGACTTTTCTAGGTGTGGTTCCTCTGCATATCCGTCGAGATATATGTGATTTCTTTCCCGGGTTCCCGGGAAATCATAAGATTTTTGTACTTTTTCTATTCCCGGGAATTAGACTTCGTTCCCGGGAATCACATGGGGCTTGAATTATCTATGAGGTAACTATTTTCAACTTGACCTTACATTTCAATCTCGGACATCGTTAACTGAACCTACTGTGGCAATTTGCGATCGTTCACCCCGAACTTCCGGACGAAGGAATGTTCGTTAGCCCAACTGTGGGGTAAGAGTGTAATATGAGAACCTTGGGGGGTGAGAATTTTAATACAGCTAGCTGTGGGTGTATCGAGCTTGGTTAACAAGAAATATTGGGTTTTTAAAGCAATCGCATTTCGTTGCCAACCAGCACTATATGATCGAAGTTCCAAGATCTAGATTTATGTGGATAATATAAGTACTAATACTTAAAACTATTATTTATTTTTTTATTTTTGAAAATTTTTTTTCGGATACTTGTCTTGAGAATAAGCTATTTAATTGAATCAGAAATTTGAAGAAGGGAATGAGCCCACAAACTGTTTAGGGAAAAATATTTTTATAAGCAATTGCGCAATTTTTTTTTATTTATTATTTTTCTAAACTTAACTTTCGTGTGAGATTCTTATATTAATATTTATTTACATTAATGTAACAACTAATCTATGAACTTTTTTTCTGATTTCAACGAAACATTTACATTTAAACGTAAATAACTTTTGAAAAATAAAATCGAAGAAGAATTTTCATTAATGCTTTGACATACATTGCATATAATTTTTTTAACAATGATTTATTTTTAAAAGATATTTTTTTCGTTCATTAAATGTCCATATAATTTATAAGTGAAGGATTAAAATGCCAGGCACTTTATTTTCTTTTAAATACTAAAAAAATATTGAAATATTTTATTTTCCAATTCCAGTTATTCTTTTGGAAAGGCACAGAAACAACAATGTTTAAACACGCACTCACATAACATAATATAAACTATCAGAAAAATTTCAAAAAAAAGAAGAAAAAGATTAAAAATAGTTTTTAAACTTTTTTATTGTTTAGTGAGTTGAATATTTTATGAGTTTAAATGTGGTATTTTCTGCTTCATTTTTTTAATAAAAAAAGATACAAAAAAATATTTTTATTCTTACTTTTTCTCATTAGGGTAATGCTATGATGAGTCATTTTTTAAAGATTATTTTTTTGCCTAGAAACTAGAAAAACAAAACTATTATCTTATATTATTTTTCATGAAAATGAGTTGATGTAATACTTTGTGTCATTTATCAAATATGACATAAACGAATTCTAGGGGAGAAAAAACACAGTTTTCAAACAAAAATATCTATCAGAATTTTTTTTCAAGAAGTTATTCAGAATAAAAAATAGAAGTATGTTTAATAAGATAGATAATTATAACAAAAAAATGACATAGTTAGTAGAAAACTCTCCACAAAAATTAATTGTATTTTATATTTATTCTAACTTTAATTACTCTTAAGCTTGAGAACAATATCACGAGCCTTAAGAATTAATATGAAAAACAATTTTGAACGTGTTCTAAGTTTTGATTATTTTAATATTACAGCTAAGTTTTTGTACGTTATTTCATTTGCTATCAGTAAAAGTCGTAACTCCAATTTGCTGCATACCTTAACCGTTGGAAAATGAGAATCATTGAAAATACAAATCTTTTTTTTTGTACTTATTTAATCAGATTTTTCAATATAATTTTGCTCAATTGAAACTGTTGTTAAAATATTGTTAATCTTTTTTTTTTGTCAAAAATAAACAAGAAATCATTAATCACATATAAACATCTTATTTAATACAAGTAAATCGTTTAAACCAAATTATCTCAATTAAAATCCAATTCCTACATTAAGCAGCGGTTGCCTAGTGGTGGACTCGTGGCTGGCATGTCATCAGTTCGAGACTGGTGCCACTGAAAACCGGCGTGTAGAGGGGGCCGTTGCACGTTAAATCTGTCGAGGTTCAAACGTCCTCCCATTGGTTTGGTGTGGAAGTTAGAAAGGCGGTTTCTAGTTCAGGTGTCATCCTGGTCACTTGACCATGGTTCAAAATTACTAGGTCCGTCGCCAATAGCCTTCGTCCAGCTATATAGTGCTACGTAAATATAACTCTCCCTCACTCTCCCCTACGTTAATCATGTTTTCCAACAATACAAAGGAAATTTAATATCAGTCGATTGCCAAAACCAAGTTTACTTATCTCAGTTACAAGCCGTCTGCTACATTCATCAGGCTTTCACATAACACAAGGGTAATGTAGGTAAGGTGCCAAAACGAAAGTTACTTATCTGAGTTACAAGCCAATTTTTCTTACATTCAGCATTTTCCTGCATTGCGACCGGTTTCTTCTGTGCAGAATTCTTCTCTGCCATTTCAAATTACCTGAGATGAAGTAGAAATAAGGATTTGTGTACAAAGTAACTTTTAATACAGGTTAATTGCCAAAACCAAATTTACTTATCTCAATTATTCATATATACAAGCCGCGTCTGCTACACATTAATCGTGTTTTCACATAATACAAGGGGTGATCAAATGAAAAGGTACGAAACGACACGGTGGGTACAAATATAGACTTTATTCAAAATATACACCATAGGCCTGAGCACAACGATCCCACTGATGAACAAGCAGCAGGATTCCTTGTTCCCAGAATTCCTGTGGCTGTGACGAGACCCAGTCCTTCACAGTGTCCTTGAGTACGTCGTCCGAGTTGAAGCGCTTTCCTTTCAGGTGTTTCTTCAGTGGACCAAACACATGGAAATCGCAGGGTGACATGTCTGGACTGTAGGACGGATGGTCCAACGTCTCCCATTGAAACTTGTCCAGTTCCATTTGTGTGACTCTGGAGACGTGTGGACGCGCGTTATCATGGAGCAGAACCACACCCTCCGTGAGCAGCCCTGGTCTTTTATTCTTGATGGACCTGCGTAGGCGTCGGAATGTCTCACAGTACACATCGGAGTTTGCTTTTTCTGTGCTCGAGTAATTCTGTGCTCGCATCATTTGGACGCCGCTTTTTATAAGAGCCTTTGCTCTCTCCTGCGCATGCGGGCACCCGCGCATGATCCGATCCCAGTCAGTCTCCAATGGCATCCCGAGATGTCCCGCTACATTCTCCCTTGGCGGAATATGCAAATATTTAACTGTTTCATTTTTATGTCATTTCGTACCTTTTCATTTGATCACCCGTTGTACAAGGGAACTAACTCTCAGTCCTGGTAAGTTGCCAAAATCGAATTTACTTATCTCAATTACAAACCGTTTTTCCTACATTTAGCATGTTTTCTAATAATTCAAGGGAACTGTTAACACAAGTAAGTTGCCAAAACCAATTGTACTTATCTCAGCTACAAGCCGATCTCCTACCTTTAGCATGTTTTTCAATAACATAAGAGAACTATTAAAGTAGTATTAAACCACGGAATTTCTGTAGCAAAAATACTTCGTCGGTAAGCAGTGAACAGTTTCGAATTTTAAAATTCCTGCATTGAATCTGTATACAGTCATTAGAAACTCAATTTTATTTTGGAAACTTATGATTTCTAATGTTTTTAGGTAAGTTGTTTTATAAAATGAATTTTGCATGCATATTTCTTAATAATGAGACGATTTATCACAACCCGGAGGTTGAAAGTGTAGTTTGAGTCATCGAAAAAGTAGACATTATTATATTTATTTATATTGCTTTTATTTTAAACCAATGAATTTATGATTCGTTCAATTTTAATAACCTTGGGAGAAATCCTAATAAATTTCTTAATCTAAGCTTATAATATTATAAAAGGGACACATATATCTCTTGATACGGTAGTAGATCATTTGTCAGCTTTTTCAAAAACTGCTACAATGACCTTCAAATCAGCTTCTGTATTATTTCCACTTCGCCGAATAACAGGTATAGAGCTCGAACGTTAACTTCAGTGAGAACGACAAATTTTAACACACCCTTTTCCAGGGTTTTTAATTAGCATTTACATTCGCATAATATCAAGTCATCTCTATGGGAGGCCTTTCCAAATTCAAACCACAGTTGCAGAAAAAATTTCCACAACAGGATTAGTTGAAGGTCCACGGATACCAATATGAATAAAATTGGTTCTAGATATGAAGAGCTCATTTGTTTCACTTACTCTTTTAAAGATCTCTCTTCGACGAGTCGTCCATAATTTTTAATGAGAATGTTAGGAGGTGAATTTCCATTTTCTGGAACAGGTGAGAAAAAGAAAATATAAAATAGTTCGAAATAAATAAATTTATACAGATGTGTTGTATTTTAAATTTGAAAACATTATTAAGGGATTTTTAAGGTGTTGAGAAAATGAACAGTTGTTTTGTTGGGATTTATTGGAAACGATGTCACTCTTCAAGTAATGTTTTATTTTAAAATATTGTTACTTTTTTTGATCGGGGTTCGAGTGTTTTATGCAAATCAGACAAGACAGTTAGTTGTTTAAGAGCGATGAGAATTTATGGTCGAAAATCCAATTCTTGAAATACAGTATTCAGCAGCAATATTCGCAGAATACATCTCGGAAGTTCACACCTTCAACAGCGCTCAGACACATTTATCAGTGTCAAAAATACACGTATGTAAAAGATTATTCGCACGCGCCGTTCGTCCTTTTCAACAGCCGAGCTAATCGGTAATCACGATCAAGGCAAGTCTACTAGTCGCTAGTCAAAACAATACTGTCTAATCACAGGTCAAAACCATACTGACTGACTTTCAGCGAGCATCTCTCTATTTATAGGATTCGCGAATCATTCGAGAAAGATCCGCTTGTATCATAGGTCTTGAAGTTAGTGGATTTCTCCACAAATTTCCAAAATAGTCCAGAGGATCCCGAACTCGCCAAAAATGGTTGCCAAGTCGCCAAAATGGTCGCCAAAAATGATGCCTACTTGGCTCTAATGCCAAGATTTCGCCAACTTCCCATTGAATTTCCTTTATAACGCAAGGGATTGCGTTGTTTGCGAATATTACAATTCTATCATAAAATAAAGTATAATATGGAGTAATATCGAGCATTACACTTCCAAATACAAATTATTTACACTATTTCGCGCAAAATTTGTAACAATATGCATATGTACTTTTGAAAGAAAATAACAACTATGCAAACATGAGGGGTCCTCCTCCTTTCGTACCATTTCAAGTTAGGCTTTGTTCAATTGCTACCTTTAAAGTTATTTATGAAAATTTCAGCCTGAAAATAAAACAATATACTTCGAATGAATAAAAAGAAAATTACACTTTACACATACATTTTGCACACCTATTTGATATGTTTTATAGTGTCCACGCAGCAACAGAATGTAAGTTAAAGTAATTTATTTTAATTAAGTGATATCAAGGCATGCATATCAAATTTCTGGACAATAAAGGGTCGATATCTTTCTAACGTTTGAGTGTGTTCAACATTTATATACAGGGGTGTATCAGTACAGTGGTTACAAAAGTTCAGGAAATCTAGAATATACCTAGTATCATACATGAATGCATGGTCGAAAACTCTTTCCTGGAGCGGTGGGGACGGCACAAAATACACTGATGAAAGGAGAAAGCATGTTTATTATCCTTAGTACAGCAAAAATTAAGAAAACAAGATATCAATCATTGGCATGGCCAAGTAATTTTAGCGCGTTTTTCACATGTTGTATTTTACAATAATGCAACTAATGAACTTTTTACTAACAGAAAGTTGTGTGTGTACTATACTTAGAAATTTTTTTTTTAATTTAAAAATTTGTTTTTTTAAATAATTAAATTTAAATATGATTCGGCTCATCTAGGGCACAAATGTGATCAAATGCCTGAAAACTCGAGGTCAATTGGTTGCTTATTGGCTGAAAAAAAGGTACGACAAAATATAGAACGAAGACGAAATTTGCGTCCTAATAGCGCTTTTTTTTACTCTACGTGAAAAACGCGCTAAAAAAGAACATTAGACAATAGGGGAGTACTTCGTTAGTATGCAGGATCTATATATATATATCAGACGGTTGTATCGAAAATCCCTACATGACTGGTGATGACCCGCATGTTGGTACCGGGATAGTTCCGTACTAGGTCCAGCACAGTCTCCTCGTTGATTAACATTCTTACTCTTTGCTCACCTTCCTGTGTGTCCAAGATGAAGGGTCAGCTGTCGGACCATCTCTGATGCAAGCGCGCAAAGAAGTTTTGGAAGAAGCAAAGAAGGCTGGAAGTTTGTCTCCTGGGAGTCACTTTTGGTATGCAACCACTATATGGTTCGTCCATTGCAGTGTCAGATGCATATCGGCAAGCTCAGCGTTCATGTAATGTTCCGCCCGACTAGAACTCGGTCCGAAAGCCAAATGAAGTTTCGTAGTCAGGGTAGCAGCCAGGGCCGCTTTTTTGCTTTAATTAGAATAAAAAGATACGTTTTCTCGTTTAATTTATGTCCTGTCTTTCTTTTGTTTTGTGGCGTTTTTGATCTTGCATTCCTGTGGGATTTCCCATCGTCTAGGTATACTTTATCTGTCTTGAAAGTTTGTAAACGCTATATTAATACATCCTGTATTAATCACTCAAACATAATCCTACTGAAGAAAATTTATTTTTGTAAAATGATAAGCCATGGAAGCTTTTTTTAAACTTCCGAAGTGTAATATTATCAAAAATAAATAACACAAATTAACGACAGAAAAATGCAAATAAATGAAGACCATGTTTAAGTCTTATCTCAGAACAAATATGTAATGCGAGAATATTTGTCTTACATAAAGACGTAATCTTATTCTACAATTTATTTTATAATTACTAACTTTTTAATGTTCTTAAAACAAGTTTGTATTAAAAAAAAAATGGTTTGTTGTTTATCATCAATAACAATCGTTCCATAACAGATAAAATTTCTTTAAACTCATTAAAAAAGTACCATTAAAAGCTCTTCTAATTATTCTAATTTTCCGCTTAAGCTCATGTAAAGTAATTAAATTTATAACTGTATCCCAAGTGATAGCAAAAATAGAAAATAAACTACGAGCGAGTTTGCTTTAATAATTTAATTCTGAAAATTAGCTCATAAAGATTAAAACTTCCACGCTAGTAAAGATGAAACACCATTTTATCATTGGTTTATTTCTGCACATAAACATCAGTTAAAAATATTGTAAGGAACAATATCAAACCACAAGTAAAATAAATATAAATTACATGGATTTAATGTTTACTATGTTAGCTAAATTAGAAGAAAGGTATAGCTCGTTAGAAAATTTTAGTAGGCAATTTTAACGGAAATATATTTTTATAAAGAGAACATATTATATACTTTAAAGGTAATTATAAGATTCTTAATTTACCAAATATAATTAATGCTTCACGTTGTGATTAATTACTCAAGGGGGATTCTTAACGCCCTTGACAAATTGTTAAGGGGCGTAGAGGAAAAAAATATGCAAAACCACAACACAAGGATGTATGATCAGAAGCATCTACAGTAAAATACATTTAACGCGAAAACGCTTAAGACAAAATATTGGTTAATTCGAAGTAATACAACGGTCCCGACAAACTACTATTTTCAACTTTGCTTTGAAATACCCTCGGAATAGCTGGTGCCAATTTTGTTTATCGAAGCTATTTTCACCCACCACTTCTAAATAAAATGAGTTACGCAGCTCCTATTCCCACATCATCCGAAATAAGGAACATCAGGAAAAGTATGCGCAGCTATTTAGACTCACATTCTAATGGTAAAGCGAATAAGAAAATGGAGGACATCGAAAAATTTGTTCCTAACATGATGCTAAAAATGATAATGCAAAAAAATAAATAAATAAATAAAGATCAGATCATTTTCTAAAAATTCAATAAATGTTTTGTTTTTCAAAAATCTTGAAACTTCTGTAATTTTATTAAGCCTTTGTGAATGTTTTTGTTTCTTCGATATGCATTAAATACATGCATATATAAAATGCGTATATAAAATGTACTCTAATAAACTTAATTTTGTCGAATATATGTTTTTTCCCCTTTAACACGAAATTCTTTTAACACAAAAAATATTTCAGTCCTCTCAGTTTCGTGTTAAATGATTTTCACTGTACTTGATGTGGTAGAGGGTTCTATATTTGGAATTCAAAGATATATTGTAATTCAGCTTTTTTCATATTGTTTGGTTGCCTATCCTGAAACTAAAATACTTACAAGTAGTACACCTTATGCATAGATACACAATAATTCACTTAAATTTTCTCTCGAAGATTTAATTTAATTCGTTATGGTCTAGACTCTAGAGCCCTCCAAGGCTTCGCGTGTTGATTTTCAGTTTACCCCCCCCCCTCAACAGGACATTTATCCTTAACCACCGCCTTATCTCCTAAGAAATATCAAATTCACGTTTTTTTTAAAGAAAAATATGATGTAATATTGCATATCTGCGTATTCCTTCTAATTCAAAAAGTCTTTATCGGAAATCATGTGATTCTGAGAGTTTCCAGTGTAGTAAAACTATGACAGCTGAGATCTCCGGAGTAAGCAGAGAGCGCCTTTCCCCCTTGTATTGCATTGACGTATCTTTGTTGTTCGTGAATAAAATGTGGATTTTAAAATACCAAGAAGCCTCAATTCTTCAACGACTGCAACAAATTAATAGATTTTACTACTACAATGTCGTAATTCCAGCGAAATCTTTTATATAAAGGACTCACTCCTCTTGAGGTCTCCGAAATTATTACACCTACAGACTTAAAGTTTGGTAAGAACCCTTCTCTTGTTGAGTATATATTTTCTAAGTACAGTAGAACGGAATCAATTGGGACCGAACACCGTTCGGATACGCGATTGTTTGGATAATCGAATGCGATCCATGCAGTATATGGTACTGGACACTATACAAATCTTGAAAATCATCACATGCGGGAAACGTGCTTGAAGAAAAAGCCAAATTGATGCAAAATGTCGCAATTTTACCTTGATTGTGAAAAATAATCACTTATTCTTCGCTGTGCCATTGTACACCTTCGTTTTTTCGCTGCAAGTCTCTTCAGCAGCAGTAGTTGAATAGGATAGCACTCTCTGATTGTTGTTCGTACCACTCCATATCTGTCTCTAACGCAGAAAAGCGTCTGCATTTGATGGACCCTTGCTACTTTCGTTGTTGTAGTCCTCGTCTTCATCGTTTCGTCCTCGACAGGGTCGGATTCGTGTGGCACGGATCACAATTTCGTCATTATTTAGCATTTGAAATCGACAGTCTTCTGCATCGCATGCCATCCAGGCTTCTACATCAGCAAAACTCAACAAAAGAGCACGTATATACCCCCTCACTGGGAAACAAACTGACCTAATACTCCGCGCAGATGTTAACCAAATCACACAGCTGAAATTCTCCAAATATCCCTCACCTTGGGTTTACCCGTCACTTTTGGCCTCACAGGAAACAAATGTTGAGCATTGCCCTGTTCGAAAACGTATCTGGACTTTTTGGTTCGGATATTTGACGCTCCGGATAATAAACGTTCGGATAAACGACGTTCTATTGTATATGTTTAACGGAAATCGACTCTGAATGATAGTTCTGAGGGATTAAGGGAGCGTTACAGATAAAAGTTTTCCATTATTTAACGATTGGACCTATATACTTGAAATTTGGCAGGCATGATTCTTATGTTAAGTAGAGATTTACTGAGAACGGATTTTAAGGCAGTTAATTGGGAGCATAAATAAAATCCCGATTATCCCATCTATGTACAGGGCAGCATATGCTAAGAAAGTGAGCTTGCGGGGTTTTAGGGGTGTTAGTTTTGTCTCGAGAAGGTGAAAATATAATCAATTTTTGATTAGATGCAATTCTTTGAGGTTAAAATAAAATAATTCGATTCTTTTGTGCATTATTTATAAAGGAAGGAGACTTCAAAAAAGTGTAAAATATTTAAAATATATAATCATAATTTATGAACATAAGAAACACATTTTTTGTAAGAAATATTAATTAAGTTTTACTTTGCCCAGGATATTTTCTAAAATAGTAGCTCTAATTACAAGCAATAAGTTGATTTATAGAGTAAACTATATCCTTATATATTAGCTATATATCCACTGTAGCTATTTTTTACATAAATAAAATAATAGATTATATATTTTAAAAAATAAAAAAAAATTATCATTTTAAAATAGTTTTAAAGTTTCAATACTTTTAAATATTTTGAAATACGAAAGTTATATAATGCAAAAATTAGGTAGGGTATAAGGAGCATGATACATTTCATAAATCTATAAAGTTTTGTTCATCAAATGCTACTATTTTGGAAAATAGCATACGCAACATAAAATTTACTTCGAGGTTTCAAAAGAGTGCAAAAAATGTTTGAAACATAATAATAATTTTAAAATTTATGATTATACTTCAAACATTTTTTGCACTTTTTTGAAACCTAATTCGTTTATAAATAATGTGTAAAAGGAATTGAATTATTTAATTGCAATTTCAAAGAATTATATTTATTTGAAAATTGTTTATGTTTTCAGCTCTTGTGACAAAATTACCCCCCCTGAGACCCCTTATAGAAGAAAGCTACACAACTGAGAGAGAGAGAGAGACTATTCTCCATTCCAAGAAATCCCCGACGCTTTCATCAGTTTCGAGCGACAGCTTCATCCAACTGCATTTGATATTCGGAAAGCGTTATCTGCTCCAATGCCCAAACTTTAAATCACATGTTAAAAAAATGCTTTTCTTTCTCTTTTTCGTCAGACAGATGCACATTAGACGAAATACCTCTTTCGGGAATGCTGATCGGTAAAAAAAAAAAAAAAAAAAATCCTCGTTCCACTTTTTCGATCTTTTCGAAAATGGTAGCTACTTTTCGAATTTTATGGGTTCTGAATCTTTCGAGATATCAGAGGTGTCGTAAAATTCGAAAACTGTTTGTTTTTACGAGAACACGGTAGGGGGAAAAGGTGGAAAAAAATGGTGAAATGGCATTTCGGGGTTTTATAAAATAGAATCGATCGTTCCTGAAGTTTATATAACGATTTTCCGAAAACTGGTTCTTTATTTCTCTTGACTATTTTGTATGATTGGGAGTTCATTTTTATCAGTCAAATGGAAAAGAGAGATTTAGAAATGTACAGAAACAACTATGAAAATAACTCTTTTTTTCCAGACAGCACTTTTAGAAATTTCATACTATGACTTAATTAAAAAAAACTACGCGTAAACTAAATTACATCAGTCATTATATTTATTGGAGAAATTGATGGAAAATATATAATAAAATAATAAAAATATCTTTTTTCAAACATTTTCCTTTATTGTGAAAAAATTGTTTGAAATGGGATGACAGAGTAATACCCCGACCTAAGCGAACCCGGAGTTACGCGATTTTCAAATCTCGTCGTTTCGTCTTTTGTCTAAGGAAAAAAAAAAATGTTAACGCGATTGAAGAAGTTGTCGATCATAAATTTAGAAGTGGACAGTGGCAACGTTCAAGGACTGCTGGATTCCCACAGTCAGAAGCTGACAATCAACGAGCTTGTGGCTGCATGAACCGAAGACAACTAATTTAATTCTTGATTTCTTTGTTGTCGTTTGGTAACGCTTATTATCAATCTATATTGTTTACCTTTATGTAGAACATCGTGTTACAATGTATCTCACATGTTTTATCAATTAACAAGCAACATTAAAATCTATTTATTCTTTTATGATAAGTGGAACATCGTTTAAGCAATAAGCAACACCTGAACGCGCATTATAGATTTTCACACATTGTCGTTCTTCAACCCATCATACCTTCACCCAAAGCTCATAGAAATGCATGAGCAAAAGCAAGACATTGAAGATATTGAATCTGTAAACCAGTGATTCCCAAAGTGGTCTATATAGACCCCCAGGGGTCCATGCAGAGGGTCCACGTCATTGAAAAAATAATTTGGGGGTTTATGAGGTGTAAATAGGGGTCTACCGATAGTGACTTTCATTAAATCAGATCATGACTTTAATTTTAAGAAAATTTAAATTTTGCTGTATTTATATACTTTTGCAGCATATTTGTTTTAAAAATAACAATTAAATAATTATTTAAGTCAGATTTCAAAAAATTGTCTCCGAACCCAGTCGGGTGAGTGAGTGAGTGTTGGGTTTTATGGCACAAGAGCCATCTTTGGCCAAACTGCGCCAAACAATCGTAAAAATAACTAAAAAATTTGATTCAAAAAAGTAAAAGTTTGTTAAAAAGGTAAATTCTCTCTTTTATATAAAAGTTATTTTCTAAAAATTCAAAAAGAAATTATTAAACACGGTGGGGATTTCCTTACCAAGTTTAATAAAGCCTTATTAATAAAAAAATTTCAAATCTTGTCATGTCGGAATTAAAACACCCTTGTAATATGTATCCCCCCCTACTACAACAAAATCAGAATTCAATTCAAACTCATCTTCCTCCACGTCGTATGTTATCATGTCTTCGTCATCAGTTGTGTATTCCACAGTTGCCAATTTTTCTGATTTATGTGGAGCCATCTTTATTTCTATTTTTGGTTTTGTAAGGTTTTTGGGAGAACGCTTTTTTGTACGAGATTTTGAAGCCTGGGGTACAGAAGATGTAGTTGTAGTTGGTAAGCTATTGGTTGTGCAGGTTTTAGGTTCAGATACAGGAGGATTTGTCACAGTGGACAAGACTGTAAACAAATTGCATGTAGAAGGGGGAAGTATTTGATGGGATGAAGGTAATGCAACAGAATGCAGAAAACTATTGGACGTGGAGGGAGCAGTAGTAAACATAGGAATAGGTGGCTGAGAATCTGATGAGGATGCAATAGGGACAGAAGATGTGGATGGTATGAGTTGTGCTTGAGCTGAGGTACATGATTTGTTAACTGTAGGAATTCTGGATGGCATTATTGGTTTTGGAACGGACATTATTGGTTGTAATAATTTCAATGGTGGGCATATATTATTTTGGTAATATTTTCATTTGTTTGTGAGGAATTGTTTACCGTTAATGGTTTAGCTGCCTGAGCGTAGGTCTGAGATGGTTGTGGAGCTATTAATTTTCGGGCTTCTATATACGATATATTTTTATTAGTTTTAATTGTTTGTATTTCTTTTTCAATTTCCCATTTTGGGCAGTTTTGAATCGGCAGAATGGGGTTGAGAGCAGTTAATACATTTAAGCTCTAGAATGCAATCTGTGGAAACATGTCCAACAGATGCACATCTAGAGCAAGTAAGTTGGCCGCGGCAGGAAGTTTGTGAATGTCCGAACCTCTGGCACTTGAAACAGCGCAGAGGATTCGGAATATATGGCCGGATTTTACGATTCAAATAACCAGCTTTAATAGTTTTGGGTAGAGAGGGGCTACTGAAAGTTAAAATTATAGGTTTTGTAGGGATAATTGTAGCATCTATTAATTGTAATTCTCCTGATCAGAAAATCCATCAAGGATTTCTGCATCAGGAGTGTTCAACAAGTCATTTTCAAAAATGACACCGCGAGAAGTATTTAGAGATTTGTGAGGACTTATTCTTACGGGAGAGTCGAGAAAAGATTTGGCATGTAAAAAAGACTTCGCTTGTAAAGCAGAACATGTTTCAATTAATAAATCACCGGATCGTAAGCGTTTTACTGATTTAGGTTCGCCACCTATTCCTATAAGTGCCTTATGAATGACAAATGGTGACTTTTTGGACATTTCATCGTTTTCCAAGGATATTAGCAAAAATCTTACTTAAGTAGCAACTTGATCAATGTTAAGGTTGAGTAAAATAAGGTCTTTACCCGGGCCATTCTGCATTGGATTCATAAGCGTGTAAAAACCTTCATTCTGGCGTGTCTCCACCCACCACGGAGTCCAACAAGGGAGGCAGTGTGCCGGTCAACTGACATTTATCAGGCTCTGCGCTTACCTGGAGTTCACCCAGAATATAGTGCTACAGCATCAGGGCGAGGATCCAACGGGTAAACCCGCCACCCCTTATCTGCAGCACTAACCCTACAGCAATGTCTCCGGAGAGACTCATCACCAGCCGATTGACAGGAGCGGGCTCACTCCTGCCTCCCGTCTACAGCGAAGCGTGGGCCAAAGGGAACGCAAAGGTATCCCCAGAACACCATTTTCCTCTTTACGGGACGCCGCACACGGCAAACATGCGGGTCGGAAAACCAACGGTGCTAGTAAAATTACAAATAAGCAATACAAAATTCGAAATAAAAGAAAAAATTAATTGAGAAATGAAATTAATTAAATGCAATACAAAATGAAACCCAAAATATGTTAATGATAATGGTTAAGTATAATCTAAGTAAAATAATTTATATATCAATTTTCAACATGCAAGTTTAACATTTTTGTATCTATGGTCTAGACAGGAAAGGAAAGTAAGATAAATGGATGACAAGACGAAGGGTCGAAAATAGAGAAGTATCACTAGGGTACCCCAGGGACGTGACACCCGAGTTTACCAAAGACAGTAAACCCCTTGATTAAAGGAAAAGATCACTATAGGGCACCTCGGGATTGTGACACCCGTACTCACCTAAAGAAGGTGAGCCCCTGAGGGGCGAAAAAAATGGCAAGGGGTCTATGAGACAAAAGGGTTTGGGAACCTTTGCTATAGACCCAGTTCAGTCAGAAGATCCAATGACGGTTGAGACTTTGACAGAAGACCTTTATAGTTCAATTGAAAATAGATAACAAATTTTAGAAAATATAGACTCAAGTGATGAGCGTATTTTTTCAACTAAACAAGGAATAAAAAAAATATTAGCATGCTACGAGAAAATTTTGCGGGAGAAAAACATTTTTTTTGAGCCGGCATATTATTGTTAGATTTTTTTTTTATGAAACCTTCTACATCAAAATAACTAGTTTGAAATTTTTTGTATGTCTTATCTAAGAGATATTATCTAATATTTTGTTAATTCTTCTCCGTTCCCAACTGAAAATAATTTTTATGTATTAATATGTAAAATCATACCCCGACTTATGCGAATTCGACTTACGACGTTATCAATCCTTCTCACTTACGTGTGCTTAGGTTCTAGGTGTTGCTGTATTTCAACCTATTTTAAAAGTACATGCTTTCATTTGTATTTCTGTACATTAATCCATTGATTCATCCAAACAATTGGTCCTTCAAAGTATCCGACTACCCTAAAATTGTGAATTTTGCCAAAAATTGACACATTTTTTATGGTTTAATTTTATAGGCCCTCTTAATAGCCTTATAAAAATACTAAGTTTATAATTTTCCGTTCACTAGAACAAAAACTACAAGTGTTTTAGTAAAAGCAGATACCATTACTTTAAGCAAGATGTCACACTTTAAAACGCGTTTTACTCTGAAAGTGATTTTTTGAAAATAATCAAACGGGGTCAGCGATTGCTTAAAAAGTTTTGAAAATAATTAACTGAATTTTTTTGTGTATGTTCTGTGTAACAATAGAAGTATTTTAACCTTCAGATTGATCAATCACTGTTTTATTTCAAAATTTACAGTCCCTTATGTTAATATAATCACTGTTTTCTTAAACCATTTCATATAATAACTAAGTTAAAGTGCTCTAGTTTTTGTAAAAACTAAAGTATCTCTTATCCTGAAGATCGTTTTGACAAAGAATAACATATAGTAACACATCAGATTTGAAAAATTGAAAATTTGTTCATAAACCTTCGTTACAAAATGGACCGCGTTTATATTATTTTTTGTCAATTTTTACCCATTTTTTTTCCATTTTAGTTATAATAATTTATTTTTATCTTCTTAATTTTAGCATATTTTTCTTTAAATGTACTAAAAAAATTTAAAAACTACAAAAAAAAAAAAAAAAAAAAAAAAATCCACATATCTCCATTTTTTTTTAAAAAAAAGTTGTCACAACCAGTCGGATACCTTAAGAGTATTTATAAATAATGTTAAGCAACTAAAGTTTTTTTTAATACAAACGTATTGTGTTATGAATTAAATTTAATTCCTTCCAATTGGTTTCAATATTTTTTCTATTTCTCAATTTTCACAGACTTGTGGTAATAACAGCTCTAATGTTCAACAGAACAAATCTCTCTTTAGATTTCTTCTTATCCCGTAGAAATAAAAATATTTTGATGTTCGTGAGGTTTGAAATAATATGACTTCGAAAAATTTTCGTAAAATTGCTCATTTCTTATTATTTTACTGTTGTTATTATGTGGTTCATTTTTAAATTTACAATTAATTTATATCTGAAATTAATGAACAATGACTTCGAAGAACTGTCTGTTTTGTTAAGATTTCATAACGAAATTTAATGAACGTAATGATAAAATAGTAACATTAATATTCGGTTCTTTTTTAAAATTTAAATGAAAATTTCAAGACTTTTACAATTCTAAAATAGGTAGAACTAATATGTATAGATTCTAACTTAAATCATGAATTGGTGGACTGTAAGTTTTAAATCGAGGTAGAAGCTAATCTAATGAATTTAAGAACACAGTTGTAACAGATGAATTAAGAATGAATAGCATAAAGTAGATCATTAAAAATAGAATTTCAACAGACATAAGAATTTAAACAAGAACAAAGTTTTAATATACCTAAATTTATTACAAAATTCGATTTGATTCATTATCGCGAATAAGAACATATAGTGAATAAACAAAAACAAAATTGTTGCCAGACATTTTACATGAAAATAGAAACTTATGACAGTTAAAATATAATTCGGTAAAAAAAAAAAAAAAAAATGCATTGAAGTAGACAGCTTCAGAGAATGTAAGAGCCAACAAGTATTTTACAAAAGTATAATAATACAACTTTATTAATGACTAGATGTTCTTCTGTTTTCAATTTCTTCACGTTAAGTAGGATTTTATTCTATTTTACCGACATTATACTTCATCCAGACAACCCATGCTCTCTATCTTAAGTTAATCGTGCAAATATGAAAAGATGCATTTTCTCTATTGCATGACACCGCTTTTATGTTTTGTCAAATAGAGAATATGTTCATATGCCTGCAATTCTCAAACTGTGTGGGGCGCGAGCATATCGAAATTCGAACATGAAAGATTATTCTTTAAAATTAATAATTTACTGAAAGGAAGCAAAAAACAAAACTTAAAATTGAAAAAATACACATTTACTCTGAGATACTATACTTATAAATGTATTAGTTCTGCTCAATGTTTTTGATAATTGATTTATCAAAACTAAATTAAGAACAAGTGTAATATTACTAATGACTCCCACGAGCTTGTTTAGCAGAACAAATTTTTCATACGAAGGTTTTTGTTAGAAATTGACACTCTTCCTGTTCTACATTTAGCTGAGAATTGAACGAGGTGCAGCATTAATAAACGTTTTGCGCACACGTACGATAGGTTGTTCAGACCGTTGCTCAAATGTGCATGAGAATGCCAAATGTGAACAACAGTCTAGATTATTTTTCTAATGGCATTAAAACTTCTAGAAAGACATTTCGAAAAAGGGAATTGTAATGACGTTAATATAGAAATCACACATACACCAGGAAGTTCTGACTCAGGTAAGGGAAGGGGAATTTCCATGGCAAAATGTTATGCAATTGAATATGTTCCTGCAACCCCGGGTTAAATGAAAGGGAAAGAAACCTGTCTCACAATGAAAAGAACTGAACAAAGGGGATTTTAATGACATAATTATAGAAATCATTCACATTGCGTGAGTACACACACTAACACAGAAGTGCTATCACCCAGAGGGAAACAGGAAATTGAGTTATTCACTTAGTGAAAGCCCGTGTAACGCTGGTCTAAGTGGAGGGGAAAAAACAAAGAAGTCAAAATAATTTTGAAAAAGATTATTAGAAGTGTTGATTTTGTGAAGGGAAATGAAAAAAATGCTAAACAAGAAAGCCCGTGCAACTCTGGACCCTGTACTCACATCGTACGCGTACGCACCCACACAAAAGTGCTGGCGTCATGAAATAAGGAGGAGTTTAACAAGGGGATTAAGTTATACACTCGGTAAAAGCCCGTGCAACGCCGGGCCATGCAGCTAGTTTATTATTTAAAAATAACATACAAAAAATTAATACTTATCTTGATAATTTGTACGCTTTATAATTTAAGTCGTATTCAAACATTATTATTGCTCTCAATGCGTTGTTATTGTATAGGGGGACGATGAAAATTTTGATTGTAAACTGGGTCCCCCATTTCGAAAGTTAGAAAAGCACTGTGTTATGCATTTCGTTACCTGCTTAGATGAACCATAAAATTTTGACATGCAGTACAGCAACTTGAGACTTAAAATACCTTTTAGCTTTACGAATCATTTTAGAGACAATTATATGCGGTATGTTCTTAAAACTCTCTTCAAAACATTTCGCTTACTGTTGTTTACCTCAAAATGATGCTTTCTTTATTGTAAATTGTTACGTAGATCGTGGTCTGATGAGTTTACGGAATCAGTCGCATGGAGCAAGACAGGAGCGATAGAAATTTCTTGTCGAAAAACAATCCTCGAAATACAACAGCTATATTCACAGAATAAATCTCAGAAGACCTTCACACTTTTTACGGCGTACAGATACAAGTATCAGTGTCTAAAATACAAGAATGTTAAGAATTATTCACAAGCACCTGCGTGTCCTACACAACAGCCACAGTAATAACTAATCCCTGGTCGACTCTTCATGGTCAAAACAAAACTAACAAATTGCTAGTCAAAATAATAGTCACTTATTTTCGACGAGAGAATCCCTACTTATAGGTCTCACGGATATTTCTCGAAAAATCCGCTTGCTTTATAAATCGTGATATGAGTAGATTTCTCCCGTAATTTCCAGAAGAATCCATAGGGTCACGAACTCCCCAAAAATGATCACCAAGTCGCCAAAAATGATACTAACTTGCCTCTATCGCCAAGTTTCCATTAAAGCGTGGAACGGCGTTGCTTCGAATATTACAATTTTAACATAAAATAAATACAACTTAGAGTAATATAAACATATTACACATCCAGATGTAAGTTAATTACACTATTTTAAGCATTCATTACTCAAAATTCGTAAAAATATTACTAGCTGAGATCTTGCGAGAAATAAATGCTTTAGGTTTTATTTGTGATCTTACGTGATTTTGTCGCAGTACAAATGGCAGAGAATGATTAAACCATTCTTTCTTTTCTATTTTGAATTTACCAAAGCTAAAAATTTCTCCTGCTCAAAAGAGAATAAAGTCAGGAACACATTAATGAAAATCGAATATGCAGAGTCTCCGTTCTCCGATGCCTGTCACTTTTGAATAAACGCTTAAGTCGAAACATAACATAATTCTTTCTCCCAGACCATTCATTTTTATTTGCAAGCTGTCCATTTGGAATTTCGATTTTTCAAAAGATGGGAATTTAATGTCTCGAGAAATCTGCATACAATCAAAAGCAAAGGTACTATTGATCCTATCGCACCCCCCTTCCCTCCTTTTTTTGCTTTGTTTAACAATCTGTGAAGTAAAAAGGAACTGCATTTTTCAATCAACATTGACGGAAAGAAGATTTACTATGGTGGTAGATCTGAGTGAAGTATTTACTTTTTATGAATACATTTAAGCTGCTGTTGGCTTTCGGTTGCAGCACTGAAGCAAAGGCTTAAAATATAATGTATTTCGGTTAAAGGGATTGGCTTCTTCTATTCGTTTACCGTTGCATTTTTAAAAAAATTAAAGAGCGTTTCAGCCGTCAGGGGCTGTTGCTTTAGTTTTTAACGAGTTATACCTAACAACTTTTTTCATATGTCTGGTTTAAATAATAATGAAATTTATTTTTAAGAAAGTGTGGAGTACTAATGTCTATACTTAGTAATAAGAGACAATACCGAGCTGCTAATAACCTTTTTTTTAAGCCTGTCAACAGATATATATAGGATGCTAATAATTTTTTCATTCCTTATTTTGTTGAAAAAATAGGCTCTTCATTGCAGTCTACATTTTCTAAAATTTGTAACCCTTTATCAATAAAACTCAAGCCTTCTGTAAAATACCCGCTACTGTCTTTCGATCTTCTGAATGAACTGGGTCTAAAGACTTCGTTTCTAGACCTAAGGGAAGCCCCCGAGGTAGCTGCATATTGCGATGTTAATATTCACTCATTCAGTATAGACCCAGGGGCTCTACTTAGTTTGGATGACATAGTCGTCTTGCAGGTCTGCAGAGATACAATACATATAACAATTAAAACAGTAACAACGAACACATATACTTTGTAGAAAAGAAATAAATATCACAAAATAAATTATTAAGGCTAAACGTCACTTCAATGCGACACATACACAAACCCATACATAGCTAAACTGGAAGCGGAAAATGAGTAATCGAATTGCGTAGCAAAGAAAAAGAAAAGGCGAAACGATGTGAAACAGCGTAACTCCGAATTCGCAAAAGTCGGGATAGCGTTAGCCGAGGTATTATTATACTTTATATTCTGTTTGATATGTTTTATGTTCTTTGATTTTAAGCATTTATTTAATATATTGTCATTTCAGTTCATTTCATTGAATATAACATCCATTGGCTTTTTACGAGATAGGTATTTTTTCATGTTTATAATTCCAACAGGCATATATGTGAAAGGTAAATGTATCCTATAATTACTATAAGTACGTGATATAAAAATCTGTGGAGATTTTAAATGGTTAGGAGTCTCTATCTTGAATGCAATTTAAAACGTGACCTAATGTTTCTTTGAAAATATAGTTCAATTTATTTTCAATGAGAAAATGAAAAGTATGTTTATTAATAAAAGTTGAGGAGACCTTTTTGCAGTAATTTATGTATAAAAGGTTGTAAATTAAAAAAGAGTTTTGAACCTCCGATTCTGTAAATACTGATTAAAAAATCATGCAACAGTATATGTGCCGGATACATTATTATTTTTATTAAGTGATTTTGTTCGTATGATTTTATTCAATTCTGTCCAATCTATTTCTACCTCGATATGCTCACGTTCATTAACCGAAGCTTTTCTTCTAACAGATAAAGACAAAAGGTGTGAACTGCAACCTAAAGTTTTATATAGAATACGCTAATATTCCTGTGTCTGTATAAAGCCATTGATCATTTCCTCAAATCAAAAATTACCAAATGCAGTAATATTCAGCCAAAGGATGGAAAACCATTTCCCCATAGTATTCAAAAACAATAATAATAACGATGCCAGTATTTGGCAACGGCTTTTTATTTGGCAAAACGGCTCGATGGTATAATACATAAATACCTTCTCTCGTTATGTTAAAATATCGGAGGGTCAAATCTCACAAGGAAAAAGCATTATTTGTTCGAACTTGGCTCTTTAATACCGCTATTACGAAAACCGACAGCCATTTTAAACAGAAAGAAATTTAGAACTGACCTATCAGAAAAATAATTTATCTTCGAAGAGTATTAAAAAATATTGTTTACACTGTATTAAATGGTACTTAAAAGTTTCACAGTCAAATTTACGTACAAATAATTCTCATAAATAAAATTTGGAAATTTCGTTAAATTCTTTCCCGCAAAAAATAAATAAAATGAGTTTATATGTTTATAAAATGAGAATTTTTGATAAACATTAACAAAAATTGATTTTTTTTTCTATTGGTTATAACAATGTCTGCTTATAATTTAATTTTGCTCATTGTTTCTATTTAAAAAAAAACAACTGAAATATGACTAAGAGAATTTTAAAAATTTTCCCACTATTCCCAGTGTTGTCAAAGGTTTAAAAAATTATTAGAAGCATTTTTAATACTTCAACTAAGCACAAGAGTCACAACAGAGTGTTTCCCAAATAAATAAAACCAATAACAAATATACAAAAATGACGATTTTTTTAAAGAGATTATATTAGTTTGAGGGAGTTGAAAGCTGAAAAAATGTGAAAAATATTTTTGCATTATAAGAAAAAAAAAGGGAAATTTTTTTTTTTTTTTTTTTGTATGTGTTCAAGGATATTTGCAAATTAAAATTCTTATCTTTCAACACTCTTCTTTTGAAAATCACAAGGCTTAATATTATTACTTCGAAGAAGTAATTGGAATAGGAAAATAAACAACGGGACACAAAAACACATAGTCTAACTTATTTGCCTTTCTTTTTTCTGAAGCGGAAAAAAAAAAAAAGGAAATCTCAGGGGGTGTTTTTATTTTACCTGGAAGACTCTGTTTAAATTTGATGAAGCCGAAAAAAATTACTTTGAGGTTCAGTCACAAATAAAAAAATATGTTTCAAGGTTCTTTTTTTTTTTAGTGTTATCTTTCCTTTTGTGATTTATTTTAGCTTTGAATTACTGTAGTTGCTTAGTTTTATTCACTGTTCTGCTAAAAATTTTAAAAAAAAAAAGAAATAAATAAAAAAGTTTTTTTGAACCACTAAATTTGATTACATTTAGAATATGAAATTTTAATTCGGTATAAAACAAGAAAATTAGTTTTTCTTTTATTCCAAAGTAACACAGAGAATGAGTACATCATATTTATGAATTGAATATTATAATTTTAAGTGAAAGTTTGAAAATGAAAGAGATTTTTATTTTAAATTCGCTGGTTCTTGTTAAAAAGGAAATTTTTTTGTATACTCATGTTGCTACATAGATAGGAGTTCGAGGATTTTATGCTATCAAAGAGCTAGGCAGTTCTTCAGGAGTGATGAAAATTTATAGTTGAATAACAATCCTTGAAAAACAGGATACAGCAGTAAAATTCGCTTAATAAATCCCAGAAGGCCTTCACAGCTTCTACAGCGCTCAGACACAACTATCAATCACTAAAAATACAAATAAGCGTTTAACAACGTTTACACCTTACACGAGCACACGCTTGACAGTAGCAACTAATCGCTAGTCGACTCTTCCACGGTTAAAACAATACTGACTCAGCTTTCAAGAGTGACTCCCATGAAAAGGGTGCATGAATCTTTCTCGGAAATTCTCTTTCGTCATAGATCGTGATATTAATAGACTTCTCCAGTAATTTCCAGAAGCATCCATATGGTCGTCAAATTGCCAACAGGGTCAACAAGTCGCCAACAGGGTTGCCAAGTATGTCGCAAATATTTCCCCAATTAGGCGCTAAAAATAATGTCAGCTTGGCTGTATCGCCAATATTCTGCCTAGTTTTTATTGAATTGCCATCATAATGTAAGAAACAGTGTTGCTTGCAAAATATTACAGTTTTAGCATAAAATAAATACAAAGAAAGAAATATTAACGTATTGCACATCCAGATATAAATTATTTACACTATTTTAAGCATTCATTGCATAAAATTCGTAACAATGTGTTTTCCATTTTTGTTTTTATTTCTTGACTTTATATACATGTTTTAGATTAATATTAAAAAAAGCTTCCAAAATATTATTTAACATTCAGTGAAGAATTCTTACATAAGCTTTATAAGAGGTAAAAACTAAATTTTAATTTACATGTGAGATTAATCTCTGGTATAATGTAACTTTTTCTAAATTTACTTTAGGGACATTATTTCATTGAACATCTTGCGCAATTCAGTGAATCACTAAACGCATTGTGACATTTCAAAGTAAACAAAATATACGAAAATGAATTTTATCATGGGATTTTATCATTTCCTTTAATAAGAAATAAATCAATGTTCGCATATTGAATTATGCTAGTTTTGCAATTTTTCCCAGAAAATTTAAGTAATTCTGATTTCCCTCACTATTCCCAAAAGTTTTTATAATTTTTCTTATAACTTTATGAAAACATTTTGTTTAAAAACCCTTTCAGGACAACATTTAACCCTATTTTAAAATTGGTTGTTTTTGCATTTGATCGTAACCTTATCTACATTTGTTACGCAGAATGTCAAAATACAGCGTATGCCAAACGCAATCCTGTAAGCGAAAATGATTAAAATTTTAAAAAATAAATAGCACAGTCAAATGAATTAGTGCCAATGATAAAACATTTGCGGGTTGTATTCTGTAACTATTTCAGATTATTACGTCGTGTAATAGTATATTTCTGCACTTTCTCACATGTTTTATGTTATTCAGTAAGTATATTATGGTGCGCAAAGATAAATGAACAAATGCCTACTGCAGCGTTTCTCAAACTGGGGCGCGCCCCTTAGGAGGGCGTGATAACACTACGATGGGGGTGCGAGCATATTGAAAAGTCGAAAACAAAAGATAATTTTAAAAATTATTAATTTACTGAAAGTGAACAAACAAAAACATTATATCACAATAAAAAATAAAATACACATTTATACTGATATAATATGCTTATAAATGTATGAATACTTCACAATGTATTTGATAATTAATTTATTAATATAAGTTTAGAACAATTTTAATAATTACGAGTGACCCCATGGGCTTGTCATATACAAAATTATGTGCAAAAATTAACACTTACTTACTATCGCCAATGGTGCGATGAAAGAAGGATGTGGGTGGCAGAATGGAATGAAGTTGTCTTTACTATCTGTCTGAAACACCACGATGGTCGGATTCGAGTCTGGAGACACCGTGGAGAGAGGATGCTGAATTGCTGCGTTATGCACCAACACACTGGTCCTGCACCGGGTATTATGGTATGGGGCGATATTGGATATCACTTTCGCACTCCTCTAGTACGCATTGCCGGTACTTTAAACAGCCAGGGCTACATCTCCGAGGTGTTGGAGCCAGTTGTCCTTCCTTGCCTTCAGGGCTTGGCCACAGCCATATTTCAACAGGATAATGCGCGACTACACGTGGCACGCATTGTCCAAAGGTTCTTCGTCAATCACCAGATTGAATTGCTTCCCTGGGCGGCTCGCTCTCCGGATCTTTCGCCGATAGAAAACATGTGGTCCATGGTTGCTCCACGATTGACCCAGATTACACCCCCAGCTGCCACACCAGATCAACTTTGGCAATGTGTGGAAGCTGCTTGGTCTGCTGTACCCCAAGAACACATCCAAAGTCTCTTTTAATCAATGCCGAGGCGTATGGCAGCGGTGATCTCCAACAATGGCGGCTACTCTGGCTACTGATTCTGGCAGGAACCACACTTCACAGAAGTCTATAAATTTAATCATTTGATACTTGGTCAACATGTTATCTACAAAATAAATTTTGTTGTGCTATCTCTTGTCTTTCTTGGTGTTGCATTTTCGGTGGCCAGCAGTGTAGTAAACCAATATAGATTTTAGTAGAATAGCCACTGTAATACAGTAGCAATCTATTTGTACTACGGTTATAAAGTTAGACTCCATTTTCATATTCATTATAAAGTTAGACACATGTTCATTTCCCTTTAGTTATTTAAATTATTAGGCTGAGATAATAAAAAAAAAATACAGTTTAAAATTTTTATGAAAAAAAGAACAAATAATTTCTTAAAATATATAGTTTTATAATATAAAAGCATAAAACAGTATTCTATTTTCAAAAGCTAAATTTATTTTGAAAAGTATCATTTTTACCAAACTAAGACCACTGTCAATTTATAAGTAAGAGGCCATAAACGGTAACAACCGAGGGAGAGCATTTAGGGAAAAAATTTTTCATTAAGATACTTAAAAAACCCACTGTAAATAGTATTGATATAAAATGTGAAACCGATATAAAATATTTAAAACTATTTTTTTGAAAAAAAGAGAAGTGTAGAATCTAATATTATTAGACTTTTCTAATTTGAATAATAACAAGCAATTTACTTCCTGACGTCATTTATTTTAAAGTGAAATAATTATTAGAAACTAGGATGCAACAGAAAAAAAAAGTTGAAATCTATTATGTTGTGACGACTTCACAAGTAATGGCATGCGCCCCTATACATTCTGAGTAGGACATCTAGAAAGCAGGTGGTTCACTTGTATGTTGAGACAGCGCACATAGCTTTGGCGTCATCGTCCTTTGTGTGACATCTGGACTGTCGGCGCCTGTGTCACTGATAACACAATGGACTGGATATAACTATATTGTGCACGCGTCCATAGGCAATACTTGTCTATCTTAAAAGACTAGTGCCTCGGTGGACGGCGGTGGGTCACTTCAAAGACATCCCGCCGTTCACATCCTGGGGCTGCGTTTCAAATAACCAAAGAGGTATTAATATCAAAAATTTCATGGATAACACAGACACTGATATCTTAGCCCCACCCACACCCACACGATTTGGCTATAACTCCGCCTCCACTATAGATTTCACTCTGACGAGACATTTCTACTGGAGAACCAGTATAAACTCCATTCCAGAGCTCAGTTCAGACCATAACCCAATTATTCTAAACTTCCAGACCTCTATTAAATTTAATTTTCCCACACGCACAGTCACTATTAACTAGGAACGCTTTAGACACACCCTCAGACACACCACCCACTTTCGACCAATCACAGCACACAATGATGAGGACATCGAGAGGCAGGCCGCCGATCTCACTCAAAACATCCTAAACGCTTACGAAAGCTCCTCACACCAAATACACTCCAATAATAAATTCTTCATTGATAACGAACTTAAAACTCTCTTTAGAAATCGAAACCAGGCAGAAAACTCTGGCAATACACCAGACACCCCAACGACAAAAACGCACTAAACAGACTCCAAAACAAAATACGAAGGAAAGTAAACGCCTTCACGCAAAAACAATGGGAAGAAAAACTCACTTCCATGGATACCGAAGACGGTTCCTTATGGAACATGGCCAGGTGCTTCAGGAAGAAGATATCCTAAATCTCAGCCCTAACAGGCCCCTCCGGGATTGCCTATACAGACAAACAGAAAGCTGAAACGCTGGCAAATTCGTTAGAAAATCAGTTTCAGCTAAACAACATCCAAAATCCAGAAAATGACACCAAACACACGAGGCTTGTCGATAGGTTCCTTGTCAACGACAATAATTTTGACGATACCTCAACTGACACTAAACCCTCTGAAATTCTCCACTACATTAAAAACATTATAATCAAAAAAGCCCCAGGGCGTGAAGGCATAACCAATAAAATGGTTAAAAACCTTCCCATGACTGTCACCTTCCAACTTACAGATCTAATTAATAACATTCTAAAAATAGGCTACTACCCACAATCGTGGAAAACAGCCCCAGTTGTACCTATCCTAAAGCCCGGCAAAGACCCCACGTTGGCCGACTCATACCGGCCAATCTCGCTCCTACCTATCCTCAGCAAAATCACTGAGAAAATAATCCTAAATAGGCTAAACGACCACCTCACACAAAACGATATCCTGATACCGCAACAACACGGTTTCAGGCCCAATCTTTCCACATCACACCAGCTACTGCGTGTGGTGGAATACGTAAAAACTGGTTTCGCTGAAAATAAGTCAACTGAGGCTGTTTTCCTCGACATCCAAAAAGCTTTCGACAGAGTCTGGCATACAGGGCTACTCTATAAATTAATCAGAACTAACACTCCACCTTATTTAATTAAACTAATAAACTCCTTCCTAAATAATAAAAATTTTGCAGTCCTCGTTAACCCCACTCCTACCCTTCCCTGAAAAATATCAACGCGGGAGTCCCGCAAGGGGCCCTCCTCTCGCCCACACTTTTTAATATTTATGTCAATGATATTCCTAGGACAAGCTTCTCTACAATCTGCATGTACGCCGACGACACGGCAATCCTGGTACAGAACAGTGATTTAAAAACAATCACCCACGCACTACACAAACACCTAGCCAGACTAGAAGATTGGTTCTCCACCTGGAAAATTGTCCTTAATGTAGGCAAAACGGAGGCCGTCTTCTTTTCTCGTCACATTAAAAAGAAACCACCAGATTTGTTTTTACATAACACCCACATACCCTGGTCTCAAAACACCAAATTCCTTGGTGTCATTCTAGATAAAAGACTCACTTTCAAACAACACATCACACGATTACGTAAAATTTCAGAATTTCCGTGGCTAAAATCTACCCACTAATTTCCCGGAAATCCTTTTTATCTCTCAGAAACAAAATGCTTATTTATACCCAAATCCTAAGACCCACCCTCATCTACGCCTGCCCAATCTGAGGTCATGCAGCCTACTCGAATATTAACATCATCGAAAGAGCTCAAAACTTAATTATCCGTACCATCACAAAAGCTGACTGGTACATCCGAAACGATGATATCAGGTTTGCTCTAAACCTTAAAACCCTCAGAGAGGTGATCAAAAAGATCGCCATCAAATTCTTTACTAACATCGACACCCACGACAATAGAGCAATCCAAAGAATAGAAAAATATCCCCTAAACCCTCTCATAAATAGACCCAGAAACACACACACATCCTCTGCTAAAACTAAAAACTTCATACTTCCACCCAGAAGCCCCTCCCACCTACGAGAGGCTGCAACCCGTTTGCCTGGCGCCGTTTCTCTCAATGCACTTCAAAACCCTTGCATTTTCAGGCAACTCGCATTCGCGCACCTACTCCGACTAGACGGGTCTTCCCGCTAGCCGCTCTCATTTAAAAAAAAATGATTAAACCCGCACGCACGCGCACTCGGCCCCCCGATGCGCACAGTGCAGGAATAAACTAAACACTCAAAATGCTACCTTCAATTAAAATTTTCTTTTCACATCCATTTCTTTTCAACATCCATATTATCGATTCTAACTAACTAATCAAAAAAAAAATCCTCACGATATTATTCTGCAGTACTGGGCTAAGGTAAAGCCAACTAAAGCTACACCCAATCTTCACGATAGGAGGTTAAGTTTCCACAAGGAAACAGGCACTCCGTTAACCACTCTACATATACTTCAAAGAGGAAATGGCTTTGAGGTGGATCATGAACCAGATGTCGGACAAGCGTTTGTCACGGAAAACATTCGAGACAGAACAGAACCATTGTTCGGCATGCACCAGTGCTGGGCTATTGACACTGAAGTGCAGGATGCAAATCTTTGAGGCCTGCCAGAGAGAGTTGACGAGGGGCGTGTAGTTGACCCACCCCTGGAGTTTAAAAGGGTCGATTTGGAAGAGGAAGGGATTGACTCTTCCCCTTGAATCTCCATAACTCAACAAAAAACACTTAATTTATACATTGCACAGTAATCAAACACCTCTGCAACTGTTTTGAAACTGGATCAGCTGAAACGCCGCCACTGCTCCTCGTTTCCTCTTCCGCAGGTGTTCAGCATTGCCTGTTCTTCCTAGCTTCTTCCTCCATTCTTGCCTCCTTCCCCGCTGATGCTCCCGCCGGCTGCTTCTCTCTTCTTCGGCTTCCCTGGGAGAGGCGACGTCGCCTAATGGATTTTCATTGTCACCCTTTCTCCGGGATACTGGGTATAAGTGATTTCCGCTGGTATCCAACACATCTAATTTTCGTTTGGGAAGGTATCGATTTCCGAGACTGGATCCTGCGAAAAAGACGGACGCTACCTGATCTAGAGGAAAGAAAAAATTGTGGGGGCAAGTGCCCTCAGGACGGAAATGATCTCTCTTTAAGTGTAAACCTGCTCACGAGAAGCAGAGAGAGGTACGCTGACGGTTCCTGAGCCCTGGACTGAGTGGAACTGAGAACATTGTGGGGCAAATGCCCTCCGGACAATTGAAAGAGGTATCGGAGTAATAGGGCTACGGACTGAAAGAGACACCACAACCAGCTAGGCAATTCTGCAATTATTTCGACACTGGACTTTAGTTTTCTTCCCTGCAAAACATAATGCTAGAGGCATTGCGTTTGATGTATACTTTTAATTCATCTAATATTTACATATTCTAGAAATACAAATTATTTTTAATGCTTAGCTGTGAGTCCGAAGGCGTTCTCCTGTCACGACACGACAACGTCAAGCAGGGCCGGCACTATTAGTTTTACTACCCCGAACAAAAATGAAAATTTCGTTCCTCTATCTAAAGCAAAAAGTTTTAATTAAAAAAGATAATTAATCACATAGATACACACCTATAAAACTCGAATAATTCTTGAGAACAAAAAGGTAGCATAGCAATATTATATATACATATACATTATATATACATACATATATATCAGTAACCGTATTTCAGCTTTTTATAAAAAACTAGATTTATATACAAAGAATATCAATTTTCCTTATATTTTTCTAACACCAAAATTTCATAAGTGTCCAATTAAATTCAGAACTATTACTAATGGTTTTAATACCTATATTACACAACAGGCAAGGTGTTGCAAAAAGTTATACAACACACTCTAGACAATATCTCAAACTCCATTATTGTAAAAATAGCAAAGATATCGTTGAGAACATGAAAGGTAAGAGTGTTAAATCTTTGCATAGCTTTGATTTCGAAGACTTATTCAACTCTATTGATATAGAGGATATGATTAAAGTACTTAGAAATGTTTATATTAAATATTCATTAAATAAATTGATAAACTATGATAAATATAATATTATTATACAATTTGTTTTGAAAGAAAATTACATATTTCACAATAACTCTTATTATCAACAAATTAAAGGTCTGCCACAGGGTGGCCCAGCTAGTAATAGTCTGGCTAATATCTATTTACACTATTACGAGAATGAAAAAATTGATACAGACTCTTGTTACTTTTTTAGATACATCGATGATCTAATTATTTTCAGTAATAAAGTTGACTTTACTCCTATATTTAATTATTATCCAACCTACCTGAAATTAATAAAAACCAATTGCAATATAGAGTCAGCAAATTTCCTTGATCTAGAATTAAAAGTTGAAAATAGTATGCTAAAAAGTAATATTTTTGATAAAAGAGACTCTTTTGATTTTAATGTTATAAAAATGCCATATTGGAATAGTACCCTTCACATTTCAATTTTTAGAAATATCATTCTAAATTATATAAAAAGAAATAATGATTTAGTATCTGAAGAAGTATTGAGAATTAATAATTACAAAAAATTCTTTCAAAGTTGCCTAGACTATAACTATCCAGCTAATTTTATTTATAAATATGTCTTCAAAGTTATAGCTATTTAATTATTTTTATTTAAAGTATTCATTTCTATTTAGTTTATAGTATATAATTTTCTTGTTATATTTCTTAATATATTTAGTCTATAGTATATAATATTCTTAATATATTCTTATATTAAGTTTAGTTACTAAAAATATATATAGATGGCGCCTTTATTCTTAGTATTGCTGTGTTTTTTTTATGCATTGAGTCAGTACAATTGTGGAATCTGTATACATCGGGTAAGATTAGAGTTTCTTTGCTCATTTATATTATTGTTAATTATGGTTATATTCATTATTAGCCTCTCTTGCAAGTATTTTTGTTTATACATATTTATATTTGTCTATTTCTTCCGGATTCCTATAGTAATTTAATGTTGCAATTTCTATTCTATTGCTGTTATATTCACCCACGTGGGTTTTAGGCTTTTGCCTTAGTTTATATTGGAAGCTATTGTGTCGAAAAAATTTCTGCTGCAGGAGAAGGTTGAGATCTCACAAACATTGTTTAATCCTGTTTCACTGTCCTAAACCAGTGACAGCTCAAGAAATCATAATAGTTTTCCCCTCTAGCTACATTTCTCTTTTTTAGTTTGTCATGGTTCCATGTTCTTGGTTCTTCCGGTCTGATCTTAAGATTCTTGGGATTTATTAGTCTTCTTTTTAATTATTTACTGCTATATATATATATATATATATATATATATAATGACTTCTTCTAACTCTCCTTAACTGTACCCCGTGAAATTATTTCCTAGTTCTTTCGCCTAAGACTGTTATAATCTTAATCTAATTGCACGCGCGCATAATCTTAATCTTAATCTAATTGCTCCCGCGCATTTGCAGCCAATCACGACTCCTGTTATAAAAGAGTCGTACGACCTTCATTGCCAGTATAAAAACTCTGAACACACGGTTACGCGCGTTTCTTCTCTCTTGTCGTCATGTAGTGTGTTGCAGCTAGTATTTGTGTGTATCGTCCTTTGCTTTATGTGTTCAAGATGTGAAATAAAAAGTTTGATTAACCACAAGAATGCCACTGCAAGCTCATTTTAAAGAATCCATTCCAACGAATATCGTCGTATTACATATATATATAATTTTAAGCCAAATAATTCTAAATTAAGGACATAATTACCTGTTATTAATTCAAATGAGTAAAATATAAGAGAAGGAATCGCCCATTTCAACATGCCAATTTCTTCTAAAAAGAGTCCACACGCACTGATGGTAAGAATCACAATTTATTTTAACTTACAGTAACTACACTCATGACTAAAATAAATTATTTCCCGTGAGACTCTCGGTCTATCGAAAACTCTTATTGCCCCTGTCCTCGTTTGGATAGCTGACACCGGATTTTGTATGGGTGACAGGAATGTCCGTAGTGACCCCACTCCGGGATGGGGAGAAAGTTACTTGTGAAAGGTGTGTAAACTTATAAAATTTCACGATTGAACCCGCCTCGAACTCTTTAAGTTTCAACATAAAGGAAAACTAACATTATACATATAGAATACAAAATAAGAAAGTAAGAAATTCGCATCCAATAGTATTTCAAAAATATATATCAATTTTTTTTGTTACAAAAAAAATATTTCACAAATTCAATTTAAATGCCGCCCTGGGCAGGGGTCTGGTTTGTCCGGCCTTAGAGCCCTCCCCCCGGCAGAGTATACACAAGCTCATCTATTCCCAAATCGATGAATGTGAGCTTGAGATCAACATACCACAACTCTCTAAAATTCATTAACTATTTTACCCACTCTACCTTGACAATATTCACGGAAAATTCAATTTTCGAATGAGGGCACAAAGCAGGTGGCGGATTGTAGAAATTCTATAACTCACGCAAAACTATTTTCTCACGAATGTTTCGATTCTAACAACCACTCACAGCAGTTTTCTTACAACTTGAGTTGCCTGTAAATGAATTGATGCTGTGAGAGTAGCAGAAGAATGTAAAGAACGTTTATCAGATATGATACGATTATTCTAATTACGCTGCGTACTTTTTGTTCGTTGATATTATGCTTTGACAGTAAGTTAAGAAAATGAATTATTTTCGGTTTCCATTCGTACTATTTATTCTTATTTAAAACGTGAATGCTTTGTTAAGCAAACTCATTGAACTTTTAATAGTCAATTTAAAAAGTTATTATTTAATAAGATTATATTTACTAAAGAATGCATTTTTTTAATTATTTTAAAAGCACTGTACTTCTGTTTCAAATATTAGAAACGTTTTAAGGAGAAGGGACTAAATTTAATTTATGTTATACAAAGAGAAAATAATGAATTAGTTAAATAATAGGACCAGGCAATTTTAGTGTGGAAGGAGACATTAGTTTAATGTATGAAAAAAAAATTGTAGTACTAATGCAACAAGATAACTCGCCAAGTTGGCAACCCCCATTTCGCATGTGTCGTACTCGCTGACTTGGCAAACATGTACTTCGTTTCATATAATGTCGCCAATACGGTTGCAATAATACGCAAATACCAAATTTGCCCCCCCCCCAAAAAAAAGATTGTTAACATAAAATCAAGCAGTTTTAGTTTTGAAGCAGATGCTTTTTTATATATCATGAAAAATAAAAATTTGCTACAAAAAAGACCAGTGTATATTAATGTATTATTGATAAAAATATAAATAAGAAAAATTAAGAAGCCAAGTGGTCAAGGTATCGGACTCGTGGTTGGCGTGTCATGAGTTCGAGCCCAGTACTACAGAAGACCCGCCGTGTAGGGGAGCGATGTACGCTAAATATGTCGAGAGCTCAAACGTCCTCCCGCTGGTGTGGTAGTTAGGAGAGGGGGTGCCAGCTCAGGTGTCAACCTCGTCACTTGATCATGTTTTAAAAATACGAGGTCTGTCGTCAAAAGCCCTCGTGTAGCTGAACAGTGTGACGTTAATATTCTCTCACTCATTTTGGAGAGAAAGTTTGAGTAGATATCATTTTTAGGAATGATCGTTAATGACGTTTTCATCTATACAAAAATTTCTGATTTTCTTTAATGGGGTCAAATTTTTTGATGACATTTCCCCCCCCCCCCTGTTTATCTATTTATCATTTTACTAGTCGCTACCCACTCGTTTAGCTGGGTATTTGATGATGTTGTATCATTAAATAGTGTTTATAAATTATTGATATCTAAATCCTAGCACTAAGCATTCGATTTGTATTGAAAAATATTCTTGTAACTCTCACCTCTTAATTTAAAAAAAGATAAGACTTGTGTGTGTGTGTGTGTGTGAATTTCTAAAACGGAAGTATAATTATATTTATGCTCCCTTACCTCCCCTCCCCTAAATTGTTCCTCAAAACCCACTTTTACCTGATCTCTACTCAATAAAAGATGCAAGTTTGCCAAATTTCAAATCTGTGGGTCTAACTGTTCAAAAACGAGAACTTTTAACTATAACGTCTCTCTTAACCCCAGGCAACAACATGGGTTCTCGGAAGTCATTTTCCAATGAACCCGTTCTTAGAGGATCTCTAATCAATAAAAGAAATATGCTTACCAAATTTCAAGTCTGTAGGTCTTATAGCTTAGAAATCTCGCGATGAGTGAATTGCTCTTTTCTCTTATAAGAATAAAGATTCATCTTATTATACAGTTTATTTTTTGTTAATATAAAAATTAGCGGAAGTCATTCATGGGTCAATCCACTACAAATGCATGAATTTAGTGGCTGTAACATACGTAATAACTTTTCCTCAAAAACTAACGCTACTATTTTAAATTTTTAAAGAATTCCTCACTCCACTCCAATCCCTTCTATTCAAGTTATATATATACATTTATTTTAGAACGAAAAAGAAATAACATACTTCCTTATCTGACTTCTCCATACGTTGAAAAAATAAATCTTCCGTAATAAATCGTTTGCAATTCCGAAATTCGATTTTTCTTATCTTCAATCAATTATTTAGAGTTTTGGGGAACCAGGTTTAAAAAAAAATATATTTCTACTTTTTTTTTTTAGGAAAATGATTTTACTCTGGAGTACTGGAAAAAATATTTACCTCTTATCTGGAGTAAGCATATGGATATGTTAGCTTATGTGTCGTGAGCTTTAGGATCTTAATGTCTTTGTTGTAGAAAAAAAAGATGCCCTTCATTAAATATATTGCTTCATAAAAAAGTATTATTGCGGGCAATTTTTGGTTGATATCTGAAATTGATGAGCCGTAAAGGTTATAAACTATTTCAGAAACATTGACGGTAAAACGATCGTTTATTCTTTGATGGTAAACTAAACATGTACGAAACATTTCAAACTATGATTTTAGAAATTTCGAATGTTTATACTAATAAAATGAACTTATATTGTGTATAAAAACAAGTATGTGCCATGTATAACTTTGAATGCAACGTCCTTCATTTGTTTAATTTCAAAGCTGAATGCATTCCTTTTCGAAAGAATTTCCAGAATTCTACCGATAGTTGCTTTTTAGTTCTAGCAACAGAGCTTGTGTTTACTGTTTTGCTTTTGTACTTTAAATGAAGTTAGACCAAAACTAAACCTATTTTATCTTTTTTAGGAATTCTTAACTAAATTGCCCGGTTGATTTATGTTTTTAGATTAATTTAGGTTAATATT
>BMAO01000112.1:0-75251 GCA_019973975.1 Trichonephila clavata
ATTGAAGATGTACTAGGCATATGTTTGGCACGAGATAAGGATTTTAGATATGATAAAGGTGGACAAAAGATATTTGCGATGCTTGGGTCTGTTTGGGTAGTAGTAGATGTAGCTGAAGGTTAATAGCTTGAGCATATGTTTTGGCCAATTCAGGAACTATTAATTTGCGTGCTGCAAGTAGGATATGTTTTTATTGGTTTTAATTTCCTGGATCTGTTTTCCATTTTGGACATAATTTCGAATCAAAAGAATGCGGCTGAGAACAATTAAACCATTTCTGCTCCAGACTGCAATCTGAGAGAGGCATGTCCAACAGATGCAGATCTATAGAGCACGTTAGTTGTTCCGCGGCAGGCAGTTTGTGAGTTTCCGAACCTCTGGCACTTGAAACAGCGCGGAGGATTAGAATGTATGGACGTATTTTACAATTCAAATAACCAGCTTTAATGGTTTTGGGGAGAGAGGGCCTGCTGAAAGTTAAAATTAAATGTTTGGTTGGTATTGCTGTTGTATCTTTTTTAATTGTGATTCTTCTGACCTGAATCATTCCCTGATCAGAAAATTTATCGAGGATATCTGCTTCAGGAGTGGTCAATAGGTCAGATTCAGAAATGACGCAGCGGGATGTATTTAGAGATTTATGTGGACTTATATACACAGGCGAATCAAGAAATGTGTTGGCGAGTAAGAGAGACTTTGTTTGTATAGCAGAAATGGTTTCAAACAAGTAGATCACCGGATCGCAATCTTTTAACGGATTTCGGTTCTCCACCTATTCCTGTGAGAGCTTTATGTATTGCAAATGGTGATTTCGAGGACATGACATCGTTAGGTAAGGAAATTAATAAAAATCTTACACGTAAAGCAGTGTCGTCGATATTAAGGTTAGGTAAAACAAGGCCTTTACCCGGGCACAACTGACTTGAACCCATAGGCGTGAACTAAACTTCATTCTGGCGTGCCTCCAGCCACCACGGAGTCCAACAAGGGAGGCAGTGTGCCGGTCATCTGGCCAAAACCAGACACGGCGCTCACCTGGAGTACACCCAGAATATAGTGCTACAGCATCAGGGCGAGGATCCAACGGGTAAATCCGCCACCAATAAACTGCAGCACTAACCCTACAGCAATGTCTCTCTGCGGACACCAAAGACAGGTGTCACCAGCCGGGCTCACTCCTGCCTCCCGTCTACAGCGAAACGTGGGGCAAAGAAACACCGCACACAGCAAACATGCGGGTCGGAAAACCAACAGTGTTAGTCAAAAAGAAAAAAAGTAACATAAATCAAAATATTTAAAGAAATTGAAGGGAAAAAATATAATTTAACACAATACAAAATGTGAACAAAATTATGTTAATAATAATAAATTGTAAATTTTCTAATAAGAAAAAATTAATATATTTCTAAGTATGTTTGAAAAGGTTTATCTGTGGTCTAGACGGGAAAGGAAAGAAAGATGAATAGAAGGACAAAAGAGTCGAAAATAGAGAAGGGTCACTAGGGTACCCCGGGTTTGTGAATCCCGTGTTTACCAAAGACAGTAAACCCCTTGGGTAAAGGAAAAGATCACTAGGGCACCTCGGGATTGTGACACCCGTACTCACCTAAAGAAGGTGAGCCCCCTGAGGGGCGTGACCAGAGGGGGAGATTGTAACAGACTGTGTTTTAACTGTAACAGAAGGATGACGTAGTAACTGGTTGAGAGAGCTGTGCCGCCCTCAGTAAGTTTCTAGTTGGACAGTTGGTAGGTTAGTTAGTAAGTATGAAGACTTGCTGTTGTATGAGGGTGTGTCTTGTTCTCAGATCTGTATGTACCGAAGGATGACGTAGTAACTGGTTGAGAGAGCTGTGCCGCCCTCAGTCAGTAAGCTTCAAATTGCGACAGTTAATATAAGTTAGTAAGTGTGAAGACTTGCTGTTGTACGAGGGTGTGTCTTGTTTCATATAACTCTGTATCTGCTCTACCAACGAGCGATAATAAAAAGAGGATTTAACCCTGCGAGTAAAGTGTCTCATTTTGGAAATGTCTTATCTATATTGCATTCCACTCATCAGCACTATTGTCTCAAGCCATCTTTCTTTCTCTGCGAATTATTTAGACTTTGTAAATGTGTATGTATGAACACAATTTTTTTTAATAATCTTTTATTTTGAGAAGAGAGGTGGCCTTATGCATTTTTGTCTCAGGTGGCAAAAGCTATTTGTGAGTGGCCGAACCTCTGACACTTAAAACAGCGCAGAGGATTCGGTGTGTATGGACGGATTTTACAATTTATATAACCAGCTTTTATATTAGTTGGGAGTTTCGGGATATTAAAGGTCAGAATTTGATGTTTAGTCGGAATTACTGTTGATTCTTTTTTTATTGTAATTCTCCTGACCTGAATAACACCCTGATTTGAAAATCCTTCAAGGATTTCTGCATCAGGGACGGTCAACAAGTCAGGTTCTGAAATGACACCTCTGCATGAGTTTTAGAGATTCCTGAGGAGTTATAGTTACAGATGAGTTAAGAAAGGTTTTCGCGAGAAGAAAACGACTTTGATTGCAATGCAGATATGGTTTCGATAAGTAGATCACCGGACTTTAAAACGTTTTATAGATTTCGGTTCACCACCAATACCTAATAACGCTTTATGTATTGCAAAAGGCGATTTATTCATCATCTCATTATGTGGAAAGGAAATCAGTAAAAATCTAGAATTTTTTGACATTTCATCAACGTTGAGAGTGGGTAAAACGAGGCCTTTACCCGGGCATGAAATTTCAGGATCCATGAAAGAGAGATGGTATTCATCCTGGTGTGGCTCCACCCACCACGGAGTCCAACAAGGGAGGCAGTGTGCCGGTCATCTGGCAAAAACCAGGCACGGCGCTTACCTGGAGTACACCCAGAATATAGTGCTACAGCATCAGAGCGAGGATCCAACGGGTAAACCCGCCACCCCTTATCTGCAACACTAACCCTACAGCAATGTCTCCGAAAAGACTTACCACCAGCCGATTGACAGAAGCGGGCTCACTCCTGCCACCCGTCTACAGCGAAGCGTGGGCCAAAGGGAACGCAAAAGGTATCCCCAGGACACCATTTTCCTCCTTACGGGACGCCGCACACGGTAAACGTGCGGGTCGGATAACCAACAGTGTTAGTCAAAAAATAAGTCATAATACGATTATTGAAATCAAAAGTCGAACAAATTAAAAATTAAAATACGATTATTGAAATCAAAAGTTGAACAAATTAAAAGTTAAATTAAACTAATTAAACTCAATCAAAATGAATACAAAAATATGTTATTAATAACGAATAAGGATATATCTAATAGAAAAAATGAATACTTGTATACATGTACATTTCGAAAAAAATTGGTCTGTAGTCTAGAAGGGAAATGAATGAAAGAATTATATGACAAGAAAGAGGGTCGAAAATAGAGAAAGATCACTAGGGTACCCCGGGGTTGTGAATCCCGTGTTTACCAAAGACAGTAAACCCCTTGGGTAAAGGAAAAGATCACTACGGCACCTCGGGATTGTGACACCCGTAGTCACCTAAAGAAGATGACCCCCTGAGGGGGGCTGGAGTTCAGAGATTTATGTGGACTAACAAGAAGAGGACAGTCACAAGAAAGATTTTAGCAACTAAATAACATTTTGATTGAAGAACAGAATTAGTTTCGACTAGTAAATCACCCGATCTCATTTTTTTTTACTGATTTCGGTTCACCAATTCCTTGGAGAGCTTTGAAGATAGTAAAAGGAGATTTACGGGACATTCCGCTGTTTGGCAATGATAGTATAAAAAAACGTGTATTCTTCGCAATTTCATCAATGGTAAGTGGTGTGGGTAAAACGAGGCCTTTACCCGGGCACGAAATTTCAAGATCCATGAAGAGAGAGATGGTATTCATTCCGGTGTGGCTCCACCCACCACGGAGTCCAACAAGGGAGGCAGTGTGCCGGTCATCTGGCAAAAACCAGGCACGGCACTTACCTGGAGTACACCCAGAATATAGTGCTACAGCATCAGGGTGAGGATCCAACGGGTAAACCCGCCACCCCTTATCTGCAGCACTAACCCTACAGCAATGTCTCCGAAAAGACTTATCACCAGCCGATTGACAGGAGCGGGCTTACTCCTGCCACCCGTCTACAGCGAAGCGTGGGCCAAAGGGTACGCAAAAAGTATCCCCAGGACAGCATTTTCCTCCTTACGGGACGCGGCACACGGCAAACGTGCGGGTTGACAAACAACGGTGTTAGTAAAACACAACACTGATATCGAAAATAAAATAAAGCAACCAAATTAACGCATCTCAAAATAAAAACTAAACTGTGTAATAGCAATATATATTAATAATATAATACAATCACAAAAAATAAATTTAAGATTCAAATCATGTGTATTGAAATAAAATTTTAATCTGTGGTCTAGACGGGAAAGGAAAAAAAAATGTGGAATGGAATGACAAGACGAAGGGTCGAAAATAGAGAGGGATCACTAGGGTACCCCGGGGTCGTGACACCCGTGTTTACCAAAGACAGTAAGCCCCTTGGTCGAAGGAAAAGATCACTAGGGTACCTCGGGATTGTGACACCCGTATTCACCTAAAGAAGGCGAGCCCCTGAGGGGCCAATTCTACTGAATCCACTAGTGCCAAAAAATTGGAATCAAGCCATACAAGTTTGGAAATTTTCTCAGAACGATTGTTTGAAACTTACGAAGGCAATAGAATTGTCAGTTTTACAAGTTTAATTTCATTGTTTGCTGCCCTGGTTGTTATTCCCAGGGCTTGGAACTTATAGAAGACTGTCAGTGGATTATGCTCACATATAAACCTAAAGTGCAAAAAAACTGCTCCTTTTTTAAAGGTTTCCTACGACAGAGAAGATTAAAGGTTCTTGTCTTATAAACTCTTCAATTGTTTTGGGGCTAAGGATAATGGGGAAAGGATTTTCAGCTGGCAAAAAGTAATGCGCTTTCCTTGGTTTACCTTTCTTGTCAAAACTTGCTTTCCGCAATCAAGAAAGGAAACTGTTGATAGTAACTGAACGCGTTGCTCTAGAAAACATCAACGATGTATTGGATGAAATCAAAGGCTCAAATATTTTCACTAAATGTGGAATATCTATTGATGGTACTTGGCAACGCAGAGGCTACTCATCTTTGAATGTGTGTGTAAGTGCCATATCAGTTGACACCGGAAAAATTTTTGACATTGAAGTTATGACGCAATATTGCCACATAGTGCGAAAGGCAATAGCCAACCATCCAAAGATGCATGTTCGAACTTTAGAAGTTCTGTTAGGAACATCGAGGCTGTTGCAGTTCACCGTATATTTGAGAGATCAAATGTAAGGGATGTGCAATACAGTGAATACTACGAAGTTGGGGACTCGAAAGTGTATGAAGCTGTTAAAAACTTTAATGGAATTAATACAGTAACAAAACTCGAGTGTATAGGACATGTACAGAAACATATAGGGGGCGGTTGCGTCAACTAAAAAAACGATGAAAGGTTTGGGTGAGTGTGAGTGATTGTGGGGTTTATTAGCGCAAGAGCCGATTTCGGCTATACTGCACCAAACATTTGTTTTAAATAACATAAAATTTTAAAATAATGACATGCATATAGCATATCTAAAAGCTAATATTGACGAACATTGGATTAAAATTGATTTAAAATTCTTACATTATAAAAATTCTACGAAGTGAATTTAAATACATACAATATAATTTAAAAAGAATAATTAAATTATTTTTTCCGTTTCCTAGTAGGTGTCGAGTATTGCTTGGATCAAGATTTCATGTTGCAATCCCCATCAAAGATTCTCTCTCTCTCTCTCCTCCCCTCTCTCTCTCTCTCTTGCACATCATAAACAATCATATCTTCATCTTCGGAGGTGTAATGAATGTTACTATTTTTTGGTTTATGTGGTGTCATTTGAATTTCTGTGTCAGGCATTGATTCTGTTGTAAGCTTTCTCCTTTTTTTCTACTTTGTTTTAAATTATTAACCGCTTTAGATACAGCGGAATTTCGGCTATTGCATGTGGCAGTGTTACGTAATGATACAGTTGGCTGAATTTCAGTTGCTACAGACGAAACACACGTATTTAGGTTATTGCTAGAAGTAATACCAGAAGAAGAATTGGTATAGGTAACTGAGATTTACATGATTTATCTATTATTGAAGATGTGGAAGGAAGTAGAGCGGTTTGAGTTGATGCAGATGATGTAGAGACTACCGAAATTGTGGACGTTCTTGGTATCTGATTGGCAGACGATACTAGTTTCAGACATAGCAAAGGTGTACAAAAGATATTTGTGATGCTGGATTTGTTTGGGTAGTAGTAGATGTAGCTGAAAGTTTAGTAGCTTGAACATAAGTTTGGGTTAACAGAGGAACTATTAATTTACATGCTTCTAAGTAAGATATGTTTCTATTGATTTTAATTTCTTGGATCTGTTTTTCTGGCATCCATTTTGGGCATAATTTTGAATCAGACGGATGGGTTTGGGATCAATTAACACATTTCGGCACTAGTGTACAATCCGTGGAAGAATGCCCAACGGTTGCACATCTAGAGCAAGTCAATTGAGTAAGTGAGTTTTGGGTTTTATGGCGCCAGAGCCAATTTTGGCTATGCTGCGCCAAACATTCGTTAAAATATTAAAATATAGGACGCAATCTCTAAAAAAACTGAAAACGCAGTTTCAATAAAAGTTAAAATTTCAAATCGCATAAATATTGGTTTCCAATGATTAAAAGTAGAACAATTTTTGGTGAGGGGTTTCCCCCCATCACACATGTCAGACAGGATCTTAAAATAACAGACATCTTAAAAACAGATAAATGAAAAGAGTGTAAATAAAAGTTATAAAATTTCTTAATGCAAGTCAATTGGCCGCGGCTGGAAGTTTGTGAGTGTCCGAACCTCTGGCACTTAAAACAGCGCAGAGGATTAGGTATGTAACGAAGTACTTGACAATTTAGGTATGATGGTAAGTTTGGGCTATTGAAGGTTAGAATTAAATGTTTAGTGGGGAAAAGTGAAGTGTCTTTTTTTATTGTAATTCTTCTGACCTGGGTAACACCCTGATCAGCAAGTTCTTCCAGGATTTCTGCTTCAGAAGCACACAAAAGATCTGTTTCGGAGATGACACCACGACAAGAATTAAAAGATTTGTGAGGAGTTACTGTTAATGGGGAATCTAAAAAGGTTTTCGCCATTAGGAAAGATTTACTTTGTAAGGCAGATTTAGTTTCAATCAATAAGTCACCAGATCGTAATTTTTTGATGGATTTTGGCTCTCCACCTATCCCTGTCAAAACTTTTTGAATTATAAACGGAGATTTCTTTGACATTTCATTGTTCGGTAGTGATATAATTAAAAATCGAGAATGTGCAGCAATTGTGGGTAAAATAAGGCCTTTACCCGGGCACAGCATATTAGGATCCATAAATGCGAAACAAACTTCATTCTGGCGTGCCTCCACCCACCACGGAGTCCAACAAGGGAGGTAGTGTGCCGGTCAACTGGCAAACACCAGGCACGGCGCTTACCTGGAGTACACCCAGAATATAGTACTACAGCATCAGGGCGAGGATCCAACGGGTAAACCCGGCACCCCTTATCTGCAGCACTAACCCTACAGCAATGTCTCCGAAAAGACTTATCACCAGCCGATTGACAGGAGCGGGCTCACTCCTGCCACCCGTCTACAGCGAAGCGTAGGCCAAAGGGAACGCAAAAGGTATCCCCAGAACACCATTTTCCTCCTTACGGGACGCCGCACACGGCAAACATGCGGGTCGGAAAACAAACGGTGTTAGTACAAAGCAAATACTCAAAAACAAATAAGTAATAATACAAAAATTGGAAAAAATATTTTTAAAAAATCAGAAAAAGAAATAAAGGCAATTTAAAACTAACAAAAAAATATGTTACTAACAATGAATTATAGGTAATCCAAAAAAGCAAATATCTATAATTAATCTCGTGTACATTTTAAAACATGCGTCTGTAGTCTGGATGGGAAAAGCAAGAAAGGTGAAATGAATGACTAGAAGGAGGGTCGAAAATAGAGAAGGATCACTAGGGCACCTCGGGATAGTGACACCCGTACTCACCTAAAGAAGGTGAGCGCCCTGAGGGGTGAAAGGTTTGGGAGGGAAAAATAAATTAACTGATAAATTAATTGACAGAATCCAGAACTATTATTGAATAGCTATTTGAAACAATTTAGGTAATCTACAAAAAATGATGAGTACTATAATAGCTGCATTTTTCCACTGCGTATCTGGAAAAAACAATTCATTGCATGGACATTGTCCTGAAGGATCTGCGAGTTGGTGTCGTTACCAAAGGGCAAAAGCAGCTGGGAGTCCTCGGAAAGAAATTAAGCTAGGACCTCCTTATGAAATTATAAACCAAACAAAGCCCTACACATCTAAAACTGAGTAATGAAACTTTGTTGAAAAAATGTCTTCATTTGGAATCTTGTTTCCAAAAATATATTTATTGGACTGGAAACATTTCGTTTGGGTGCATTATAAGCTCTAATACATTTTAATTCTGGTTATGCTGGTATATTACCAGTAATTCGAAATGTAAATGGTTCCATTCCTGAAAGTGTTGCTCAAGAGTTACTTAAATTTGATAAACAACGGATTTCAACATCTTTTAAGACAATCTTTACCAATTACAAGATTGTCTCGAAAAAAAAAGAAAGCATCAAGGAAAACAAAAAGTACTAAGGATGAAAAACAAGGTTTAGAATATTCATATGGAGGGTTTTAAAGTACTTCTTTGCATGATTTTTATTCTAATTTATGATAACCTTTGTGATAAAATAGGGTTTGCAACCCAGGGATCCCGAAATCCCGGGATTAAATTTTTTTGTTTGAATTACAATTTGAAATTTTTTTCAAACTATTGTGAATCTGGTATTACATATAATGCATCTTATTTACTTTTTTTTGTACTGTATGCGTTTAATGTCAGTTTTCTTACGTGTTGAATTTTGAAGGGTTCGAGATGGGTGCCTATGTTAAACCGTGAAATTTGATATGTTTTTTCTTATTTTCTTCTATAACTTTCTCCTCATCGTGAGTGGGGTCATAAAACGGACATTTCACCCACCCTCAGGATGTCCGGTGTCAGCTAACTTGGACACAGGCAATTAGAATTTTTGGAAGATATCTAGTAGGGTTTTCCGCCCCGGGATCCCTGTGTTTTTTCCAATCCTGAAATCCCGGGATTAAAATAACTAAAACCAGGATTTATAATTTTTGTCTAAATTATATTCAAAAAAAATTTCCTCATAAAAATTTTTTGTGCAATTATAAGTGCTATAGGTAAAAAAATATATGCATAGTTCTCATTTTTCGAATGGGAGAACGTCGCACATATCTAAGTGGCTCACTGCAATGCTTACTCAATAATATAAGCAAGATCTCAAGAATAGATTTTTTCACAGTTCCTTCTTCAATTAAAATGCCGTTATTTAATAGCGTAACTGCTTGGAAAACTTGAGACACTTCAAATCCCATTGCATTACTAACAGCTCATGGAACTGGATCTTCAATTTCAAATGAGAACACTTGAAATTGATTCGCATTCTGATCAATTTGTACATACAAAAACCATTAAGTGTAGCAGAAGAACTAAATAAAGTTATCACAGAGGTATATGCAACAATGCAGTCTATTGGATTTGAGACACTGTCATCAAAAATTCAAAAAGGAATGTTTCTTTTTTTAAAATGGAGGGATACGTAGTGACTACCTAAAAAGAACATACAGTAGAACGTCGTTTATCCGAATCAATTGGGACCGGACACCGTTCGGATATGTGATTGTTCCGATAACCGAAAGCGATCCATGCAGTATATGAAACCGGACACTATACGAATATTAAAAATCATCACAAGCGGGGAACGTGCTTGAAGAAAAAGCAAAATAGATGCAAAATGTCGTAATTTTACCTTTTTTGTGGAAAATAATCGCTTATTTTTCGCTGTACCATTGTACACCTTCATTTTTCCGCTGCAAGGTCTCTGATTCACTTGAGCTGCAGTAGTTGAGTGGGACAGCACTCTGAATGTTGTTCGTACCACTCCATCGCTGTGTTTAAAGCAAAAAACGCGCCAGCATTTAATGGATCCTTGCTACTTTCGTTATAGTTGTTGTCCTCCTCTTCATCCGTTTCATCGTCGACAGGGTCGGATTCTTCTTGCACGGAAGTCACAATCTTGTCATCATTTAGCATTTGAAATCCAGTCTTCTGCATCGTATGCCATCCTGGTTTCTACACCAACAAAAGAGCACGTACACACACCCTCACTTGGAAACAAACTGACCTAATATTCCGCGCAGATGATTATTAAATAACACAACTGAAATTCCCCAAATATCCCTCCTCTTAGATTTTTCCGTCACTTTTGTCCTCACACGAAACAACTGTTGAGCATTGCAGTGTTCGAAAACGTATCCGGACTTTGGTTCGGATATTTGACGCTCCAGATAATAAACGTTCGGATACAAGACGTTCTACTGCACTCCTATTTAATGACTATAGTACCTACTAGTAAAGAATCCGAACGTGCATTTTCTTCGGCAGGACAAATTGTAACAAAAATAAGAAGCCGTTTCAACGATGAAAAGCTGGACGAGATGTGTTTTATAAGCTTATATACAGAAACACAGGAAATGAAGAAATGCTTTTTTTTTAAAATTTCATTGGGTGCTTTTTTTATTTGCTTTTTATGATGAATTAATTTTTTTATTTGCTTCATTAAAATAATATTAAATCAATTAATTATATTTTCAGTTTCATTCTGCAATTTCAACTATGCTAATATGCAAGTATTTTTAATAAATAGTCCAATCCTAATCCCGCGACCAGTCCCTGGATTTGGATAATGTAATTACGAAATCCCTGAATTGGAAATATGACACGGGATTGCAAACTCCATGATAAACAATATTTTTAAGAGTTTTTTCGTAAATGTTTACTGCCAAAACAACACACAAATATATTTTGCATTAAATATTTCTTAACTTCTAAAATACCATGGAAGAATATATATTTGTTTTTCTATGTAAAATGTTTTTATTTTTTTATGCAATAAGGTTTTTTTAAAGTGCTTTTTATGGGTCTAATCTGTATTTCGTAAACTATGTACTCTTTTTGACACTATAAAATAGTTAAAAATATTAAAAGATAAAAGTTTGAAGAAAGTATATAATATTTATGATTGCTTTGAAAAGGTTTATTGTTTTGATATAGAGATGTTTTAGGTATTTTTAGCAGTATAGTTTTTTTTAATTTTTAATTTTAAATCTTAAAAATGCATTTTTCTCTGAAACAGATTTTTAGATATTTTACAAAACATTAAGCATCATATCTCAAAAAGTTCTGTAGATAATGGTCTGATACTTTGTATCATTGTTTATTATTATAGTATCTATGTTGTGGCGTAGGGATTAAGAAAACACAGCATGTTTACCTTTTTCATGATTTTTTTCTGTGTGATAAACGTGAAATTTTTGAAAAATTTGCATTATGTGCACCTTTTTAACCTCTAGTTCAGTGATAAATTAAAGTTTTTCAAAGGTATTAGGTCAGTTCATTAGTAACTGTTTTTTGACTAAAATTATATGGGGTTTTGAAAATTTTATGCATTAGAATTTATTTTTCTTTGTTTAACGTAATGTGGAAATAACGTCTAATATAAACCTAAAATTGGACATATTTAAAAAAAACACATTGAAAGAAATTTTTTTTTCTATTTTTATTAGATTTCAGTTATAATTGAACAAAAAAATGAGTTTGAAAATAAATTTTCAGCAAAATTTTTAAAAAATGTCTTCCCAACTAATCAGGCACCTTAATCTACGACTATTTAGTTTTGACATAAGATTTTGTAAGTTGCCAGTCAAGATTTGTAATTCACACTTAGAATTTTGCATTATTTCATACACCACATTTACTAAACTATCTGGCCAGATGTTAATGAAACAAAGGAATTTAAACGAGGAAACCTGAATCAAATTTTTAGCTTCAATTCTTGATTCCATTTCTCTTGTTTGATCTTTTCTAATATTTATTAACGCTCTCAAAATTCCCTTGCAATCGTTTTTCAACGACCTAGTACCTTTAACCCATCAATTTATCGATTTTTCAAAAATATTTTTAAAAAATAATTTGAACTGTTTGGAGCATTTTAAAACAAACCGCGTCAAAATCCGATAATTATTACGCTCAGTACAGGAAAAAATGTAAATGTCTAAAGAGACTTTGCTCTTTAAATGGAATGTAAACAAACCGCTACTCCGTTAGTTTCGGTTTCGACCTGTAATATAAAACTGCATTTTTTTCTTAAATTTTCAATTTTATTTATAACTGTCTTTTCATTGGAGAAGCATATCTACAACTCAACACATTTCGAATTCAAGCAGATGTTTATTTACATTTGTATTTCTACTGCGTTGTTTTTGCTTGCTAAGTCTGCCTTCTTTGATAATAGTTTTCGAAAAAGTATTGAGTAATCATTAATTTTTATTTGATAATTCATACTTTTGCATATATTAATATGAGTAGTAAATCCGCTAGAAGATCTACGGATTATAGAAGAAAGAAAAGGCGTTTTTGTGGGAATCAACATTCTAAAAACGAAACGTTAGAACCGGTAGGCATCGATGTGTCATCAGCTTCCTCTAAGAAACTGTGTTTGGATAGCTGTTCCTATCAAAGCAACTCCAGTGAAAGTAAGGGTTATCGATTGATAAATCTAGACAATCTTTTAGAAGAATTATCAAAATATTTAATACGCTTTTACTGTGGCTCAAAAGCAGTTTTGAAAGAAAAGGTTCTGTTTGGACTAGTATCAGAATTTTACATTGATTGTGATTCATGTGGTATGCAATCAACTTTTAAAAGTTCACCAGTGTTTGAGTCAAGTATAACCACGACTATGAAATAAACACTCGCATTACATATGCTATGCGTACACTAGGGGTTGGTCTACGTGGAATTAAAAACTTTTGTTCGGTGATGGATTTGCCTCCACCGGTTTCACAAAAGTCCTATGATAGGATTTTGGGTTGGATTGTCGAATCGGCCACTTATCCCGCCAAGGGTTTTCTCGCCAAATGTGGTAACCCTCCTGATTTTGGGATCTTTTGAGGGAGATCAATAGAATTTCACGCATGCGTAGCAAATTTCTGTTTTTGAACATTTTTCTCGGAAAAGTAACTAACTTTAAAGGGATCATTTCGCGCATGGGCAGTAAATTCTTATTAGTTTAAAAATTACCGTTTTTAATTATTGACCATGCGCAGTACATTTTTTTTTTAGCGGCCTTTTTGTTTTTCCAACCGGCGCTTTCTCACTTGCTCCGGACGTTTCGTTGCTACAGCTGATTTTTGGCATTCGTTCCTTCGGTGTGGAATCGTTTATTCAGGTAATTTTAATTATTTTTCTCTGCATGAATTTTTACAAATTATCACGATGTCCAGCGATGCTATTAGAGTGAATGTGAATGGATGTATGGCAAAGTATGATTAGTATTCGGAAAGGTTTTTTGCTCTCTTACCTGTTTTTGGTAAGAAAGCAGTTTTAGAATGGTGCATGAAAGAAGATTTGATTGGATCATCGTATGTATTGGAAATACGACAAATCGAACCGAGGAAATGTTTGATTCTTATCTGCATGAATTTATGTGGAGAAGAAGAAATTTCCACTCCATTGCGAACGATGTATTCAAATGGTTTTTAGCGGACGTCGCTAGTGTTTTCTCCCCCCTTTGCTACAGGACAGAACGCCGGAGCAGGAAATTATTCCGGACGATGACGATGTTCAGCCGGGCACATCATCATCGTAAATGTCGGCAAAAACACCTTTTTTTAAGGTAAGTTAAATTATTTCCATTTTTAAATCACATAATTTTTGCAATCATTTTCAGTTTCAAAACTTTAAAATGCTATTTTTTATTGATTTCTCTTCCGTCATCTTGAATTTCGCGCTCCGGCGTTGCGTGTTGTGGTAGGGTTGCTACTCCAAAAAACAACATGCAAAAACACGCCAAATTGGCGATTTTTCAAAATTTGGCGGACCAGTGGCCGATTCGACAATTTCACCGGATTTTGAATAATATAAAATCTGCTAGTTCCGTTGTAGCTGTTTCTTCAATGAAAAAAGCAGCAAAAGAAGAGATTGCAGCATCCGAAACAAATGAAATATATGTTAGTGGGGATGGAACTTGGAAAACTCGGGGTCATACATCTCGCATTGGTGTCTGCAGCATTATTGGTGATATTACAGGAAAAGTTATTGATGTCGAAGTTTTATCATCATATTGCAAAGGCTGTGATCAATGGAAAAGTCCGAAATGTGGAATAGCATATGAAAAATGGAAAAAAAGTCATGAACCACATTGCGTGAAAAATCATTCTGGTTCTTCTAATAAAATGGAAGTGGAAGGAATGAAGAGCATTTTTAGACGGTCCGTATTGAAAAGAAATGCCAAATATGTGAAATATATTGGTGACGGTGACACTAAAACATTCCCAGAGCTGCAAAGTACGGTGTTGTACAATTTAGAAAAAATTGAATGTGTTGGTCATATACAGAAGCGGATGGGTGCCAGACTTCGTAAGTTGAAACTGATGAATCGTGGCAAAAAGCTATCAGATGGCAAAAGTATAAGTGGGAAAAATCGCCTGACAGATAAAATAATAGATAAATTCACTACTTACTATGGAAATGCTATACGTGAGAACTGCAGCTCCGCAGATGATATGCGTAAATCCATTTGGGCCATTTATTGCCATTACCACTCTACAGATGAAGAACCAATGCATTACTTCTGCCCAGTTGGTGCGTCCTCATGGTGTGGTTATCAAAAGGCGAAATACTCCGAAAATGCATCATGCAAACATAACAGCGATGTGCCAACCTCTGTTATGGATGCAATAAAACCAATATTTGCAGAATTATCCTCACCTAAGTTATTGAAAAAATGTTTAGGGGGGAAGACTCAGAATTCAAATGAATCTTTCAACTCTACGGTTTGGAAATACTGCCCTAAAACATCAGGATCTTCTAAGAGAATAGTTGATATTGCAGTAAATGAGGCAGTTGTAATGTATAATGATGGAATGGCTGGTCGCTTGGATATTATGAAACATCTGGGTTGTAAAGTAGGGCATTTTTCTGTCACTTATGCTTTTCAGTGTGATAAAGCTCGAATAAAAGAAGCCGAAATAAAGTCTAGATCTTCAACATTAGATGCTCGTAGGGCTTTGAGAATGCGAAAAAAAGCCATGCATGAGCATTTTGTTGAAATAGAAGATGTAACATATGAGGCGGGTGCATTTTAAGTATTCAAAAATTGTATTTTGTGGTACAAAATTATAATGCAATGTTTAAACGTGATTTTCTCAGTTCGTAATTTTCACACTTTCCCGCAAGATTAAAAAAAAAGTTTTGATTGTAGAGTTCTAAAATTTTATGTGGTTATTGTTCTTATCATTTATGATTATGTGAACCTCAGTTTTGTTAATACGGTGAATAGATTTTATTTTATAACATGATAGATGGATAAAAAATTATAAATTTTATGATATCTAAATTTTTTAATTTTTTTAAATGTGGTAGAAATTTAAAATTTGAGGTTTACAGAATTAAGGCATTATTTAGCTTTAATTTGGTACATAAATGAAGGTTCTACTGTACATCTTTCAAAAGTTATCTTGCAGGTAACAGAAGGTAAGTAATTTTTATTTTTAAATTTTTGTGTGCATATTTTGTGCTGTTAAAAAAAATGTATTAATTTAAAAGCAAAAATTGATTAAGTATTTTGAACAATTTGTAAAAAAAAAAATCATAAAAATATGCAAAATTTATTGATTTATGTTGAATTGAAGAAGTATGTCAAAATGTACAATTTTTGGTTTCGAAAGGTACTATGTCCCCTTAAAGCTTGAACTCTACTTTCCCATTTGGTTTTGGAGAGTGGCTTTCAAGACAGATTTTCAATATACTGTTGCAAAATAGAACAACGTTTTACGGATGAAGAAATATAGCTGTAAAGCTCCTACACTACTCCAAACAAATTTAATGTTTCGAAGGAAGTTTTAGCTGCATAGTTTGCAACTAAATTTAAAGAATGGGCAGACCAGGGGATGAGTGAGTGAGCGAGTGAGTGAGTTTTGGGTTTTATGGCGCAAGAGCCAATTTTGGCTATGCTGCGCCAAACATTTGTTAAAGTATTTAAAAAAAGCCGATGAAATATGAGTGAGCGAGTGTTAGGTTTTATGGCGCAAGAGCCAGACTTGACTATAATGGGCCACACGTTTGTTAAAATATTGACATTGTTTTAAATAAAACATATATAAAATATTAAAATTTAAATTTATGTGTGCATGCCTGCACGCACACATATAAAAAGTATTAAAAGTTAAAATAGTTTGACAAAATTAATTTAAATTAAATCTAAAAATCCAATTTTAAAAATAAAAGCAAACAGATTTTGGTGGAGAGTTTCTAGCACCAAGTCAGACAAGGATAAATTAGAAGTATGAGTGACTGAGTGAGTGACTGTGCTCCTATGACAGGTTTCACAGTGTACAGTTTGTTATCCAACTACAGACTCCATGATTCCTGCCATGCTGTAAAAATATGATGCCGGATGATGCACTTCATATCTGATAGCGGAATAGCTAGTGGCCGACCGAGCCGCTCTGTCCACCTGCACGTTGCCAATAATCCCTACGTGGCTGGGTAGCCAGCAAAACAATATATCCAAACCCTTGCTGTACAGTCGACTAACGATGTCGAGTGCATTACACACCACTGCATGACACTGATCGTTGTAATTTTCAAGCGCTTCTACTACACTCATGCTATGAGTATAGATGCAGTATTTACGAGGTGAACAGGAGTCGATTAATTCAAGAACACGGTTGATATCGACAGCTTCGGCAGTGAAAACACTGCAAGAAGTGTCGAGCCTATAACCGAGCATGTTATCTTCAATTACGACGCCACAGCCTGCGTAACCTGCACGTTTCGAACCATCTGTATAGATAGCCGAATACACACTATATTGACTGCGATGGTAAGAGAAAAGGTGCTGGAACACAACAGATGGGACAGTGGTTTTACTGTACGAGGCAAAAGGGTTTATATAGTGCAAACGTGGCATATTCCAAGGTGGGAATCGCCATAGGTTTCATTGCTGGATGTCCACATTAGGTAGGTCGAGATCAGAAAGCATGCGATTCATCCTATCCATAAATGGCCGGATGTTAGATGGCCGGGCATCATAAAGTCTCTTCATGCTGGTGCTGATGTACACGTTTTTTAAAGTATGGGAAGGCACGGACAAGACCTTAAAATAATAGGTAAGTGAAAGTTTCCTCCGTCGTAGATCCAGAGGAAGCTGGTTTGAGTCGATATAGAGACTCTGCACTGGGGATGTGCGAAACGCACCAGAGCAGATTCTCAATGCCATACGGTGGAAAGGGTCAAGTTTTTTCAGAGCATTGTCGCACGCCGATCTGTATAAAACACATCCGTAATCCATTCGAGAAAGAATGATCGACTGGTACACCCGGAGCAGTGATGTGCGATCCGCCCCCAGGAGGTGTTGGACAACACCTTCAAGAGGTTTAAAAACTTTTCACACTTCTTCCGCAAATGTAAGATATGTGGAAGGAAAATGAGTCGGTGGTCGAAAATTACTCCGAGGAAACGTACATCGGGGACTACGGGAATTTGTACATCACGGATGCGTATTTTGAGGTCGGATGAATACCTCGTTTGCGGCAAAAGTGAACGCAGCAACTCGTGCTCGCAGAAATATGACCGTTCGTGTCGCACCATTTAATAATATTATTGACGGCAGTTTCCAACAGCCGCTCAACATGTCGCATGTCCGACCCTTCACAACTCATTTGGAGGTCGTCAACGTATAACAATGCCTGTATAGAGGGCGATAAAATATTTAAAATGGGTGAAATGTGACAAATAAAAAGGGTGACACTTAAAATACTTCCCTGGGGTACACCCTCAGCTTGAATAAAAGGAGTAGAAAGAGTGCCACCCAGTCTCATCCTAAAAGCGCGTCTAAATAAATTCTGTATAAAAAAAGGCAAATTGCCTCTTAAACCGTAATCATGTAGAGTGCCAAGAATCCCATAGCGCCAAGTACGATCATATGCCTTTTCTATGTCGAAGAAGATAGAAACCAAATGATTCCTCCGGACAAAAGCATTTCTTATTTTGTTTTCCAGGATTTTAATATTGTCAAGAGTTGACCTTCCCTTACGGAAGCTACTCTGAAACAGAGGAATGCATCGGTTCTTCTCTAGCTGATAGACGAGACGGGCATTGACCATACGTTCTAGTGTTTTACAAAGGCAGCTCGTGAGTGCTATCGGTCGATAGCTGAGAGGGTTCTTCGGATCTTTTCCAGGTTTTAGGATGGGAATCACTATGGCTTCTTGCCATTGAGTAGGATACACCTGCTCCCTCCGTATTCGGTTGAATAGGTACAGGAGTCTTACTAGTAAATCCTTGTTCAAATGGCGAAGCAATTCATAAGATATTCCATCAGGACCTGGACTAGTATTATGGGCCGATGATAAGGCCCTCTTCAATTCCCACATGTCAAAGTCACAGTTGTATGGTACAGGCTGTCGACACCTGAAGTTGATAAGTGTCCGCTCTAAACGACTCTTAGTCGCCTGAAATACAGAGCTATACGAGTCGGAGCTGGACACACTAGCAAATGTTTGGCCAATCAAGTTGGCCACATCAACAGGCGACGAGTAAATAGCCGACGATATTTCCAATATCGGAATAGTAAAGTCCCGATAAAGGCCATTCGCTGCTTTCACCTTTCTCCATAACTCTGGCTTGTAGTGGACGATGTTATTAAAGATACATACTGGATCCAAGATTCTCTCTGACTTTGACGTCGAATTCTACGAGCTGACGCTTTTGCACGTTTGCACAGCTTCCGATTAGAATAAGATGTTTTCGGAATGACTGCCTTCGGCAGCATTTCGAATAGCTTCAGTGACGTTAAATACGGCATCATCAACTTCCCTGCTCTGGACAAATTGTGCCGGTGATAACCGATAGCCGTGTGGATTTATCCCAGTCAGCGCGATGAAAATGATAAGTGGAAGGGCGATATTGTGTCCTCGCACCATTAACATGCGAGACTAGGAGAGGGAAATGATCACTAGTGTGTACATCTCGTTCAGCCTCAAGATTCAACATCAGTAGCAGTGTTGGCGAACAAATGGCAAGATCGAGGGAGTGAAATTCCCTAGTGGGTGCATGGAAATGCGTGTTCTCGTCGTCGTTGAGCAGACAAGAGACAGTGATCAGAGATCAACTGTTCGATCTATCGCCCACAAGAATTTGTATCATCCTGCCCCCACAGGGGGCTGTGTTCAGTAAAGTCACCAAGCAAAATAAAAGGACCTGGCAATTGACTGACTAATTGATTCAAATCCACTTGCAGCACAACATCATTGGGTGGTAAATAAACAGAACAGACTGTGACTAAAGAATGGATATGAATCCGTACAGCCACAGCCTGTAACGATGTGTGCAGTGTGACATTACTGGGATAGAGATGGGACGTGAACAGGCATACACCTCCAGTTGGAGATGTATTGCCATCTACATCCCGTCGTACACAATTATAACCACGCACTCACATTGTCATGGTACTCTTCAGATAAGTCTCCTAAAGAGCAACACGTGCGGGCTGGTACGTGGATACGATGGATTTGAGATCTCATCGAGTCTAGTCCTCAAACCACGGCAGTTCCAGGAAACAAAGGAGACCATTATAAGGTTGCGCTTGCTTCCCCTTCGGAGCCAGGAGTCGAAGGATCTGGTATTATGTCCATAAATTCATCATCCAATGGATGTAGTTCGATTGTATGCGAATCATCGACGGGATGGGGTTTTTTCGAAAAGTTCGAAACTTTTTTTGGGGAGTTTACTCCCTTTCATTTCCCTTTGGAGGGACCTTCAACTCTTCGGCAAAGTGCTAGGGGGTCTAGATATTTTTTCTTTCCGGGTGGAGGGGAGGTTTTTTTTTGCTACCTTTCCATAACTTATACCAGAGACTGGCATTCATGAAAACACAATACGCCGAGCCTCCGTATAGGATACTTTATTTTTTATTTTAACTGCCGTTATCTCCTTATCATTAATCCACGTTGGACAGGGTCGGGAAAATCGATGAATGGTCCCCTTTACAAATAAATCACACATCGTTCCTTGGCTTTGCAGTCATTGCTCTCATGGCCTACCTCTGCACATCTAGCGCAGGTTAGTTGGCCACGGCAGACTGTTTTGGAGTGTCCGTATCTCTGGCACTGGATGCAGCATAAAGGATTCGGAATATATGGTCTTACAGGGCATTGGGATATGCAGCCTTATCCGACTGTGGGAGGTCAGGCGTCGAAAAGGTGCTTAGTAATAAGCACCTGTTCATCCCGCCGAATCGTAATTCGTCTGACTCCACAGACCTTTTGATCCTGCATATTCTCCAATATTTCCCCTGTGGTCACATTCAATAAATCCGCTGCAGAGATAATGCCTCGTGAAAAATTTAAGCTGTTGTGTGGAACGACAGTTATGTCAAAGTGTGCCATTTTACGGAGATTCATAAGGGCGGTAGATTGTTTCGCCGATGTCACTTCGAGGAACAAGTCCCAGGAGCGCATCTTACGGATTATCTTAACCTGCCCTATACTACTCGTGATCGCCTTCTCGATCTGGTGATACTCCTGAAAAGGTATTCGGCGTTTAGATTATGAAGAAGCTAGCAGAATCGCTAAATTCTTTTTGTTGTGTATTTGGTGAAATGTTCGGTGTTATGTTACTATTCATTTGTTGCTCCACTACGGGAGAAATTGAAGGAGATTGGGCTCCGTCGGGGCACAAAGAAAACCCTGGACTCGATGACGGGTCGAATTCTCGACCCTGTCAGCCCAGGAAAGAGTAGTTGATGACGCTAAAGAGGATAACTTGGTCTCCATGGAAAGCGTCAAAATGATATTCTCTTTAGTTGTCATTATTTGGCAACACGGATTCTTCTAGTTCCATCGGAGCCCCCGCTAGACCCCGAATTCCCACTTTTCTAACGTGCCAAGTGTAACCGCCGTAGGATTCTTCAAAGCTAGACGGCGAGGAAACCCCCATAATGCGCTGCCGGGCACGGTCCAAGGAGGATTTCTCGATATGAACGAGTCTCCGCCTACTAGCCATCCGCTACCAAGGCCCTCGACCACTACGACGTTTCCGGCAGAACGTTTCCTCAAAGCCGTCACCGACGACGCACGCAATTCTTCCGCCGCATACCCTTCCCCGCAAGGGTCCTTTCCACTGCCCAAATAGTATCCCTCGCGGGAGAGTCTACAGGGTGGTACTGAGACCCCTTAGAGTTAAGGGCTAGGTACGCAGCAGATCGGTATTGATACGCCGCCGACCTGTTACTACGTTAGTTTGAATTAAAAAATACTATTTATTAAATTTTTTAAAACATATCTTTTACTTTTTTTGGATTTTTGAATTTTTTTTTTTTTTTTTGAACAAAGTTACTAAAATAAAAAAGGAAAACGACAATTGTGGGTTATTTAAATATAACAGTGATGTCTTATCACAAAACCATAAACGAAAAATTTCCCCAAAGCAAACAAATGTCTAAAGGGGAAAAAAAGGGGGAGAGGGAAAAGGGGAAAAAAGATCACTGGGGTCCCTCGGAAGCGTGAAACCCGTACTCACCTAAAGGTGAGCCCCCTGAGGGGCAGACCAGGGGATAGTGTACCCTCCAATTATTTTCAATAATGTTTTGTTGCAATCCATTTGGCTTTCCTCTCATATTAGCATCATTCTCGTAAGATTGACTTCGTAAATCTGATAAATTTAGTTCTAATGGTTTAAAATGTCACTTTATGAATTCAAACAGACCCTGTCCAGTAGTGTCGTCAACAGATTGAAATCCTAAGAAATGTCCTTCAATTTGGGATTTATTGGTTTTTTCTCGTTCTTATAAATAAATTGCATTACAACAGTATGACTGACATTAGATGTAGTATATAGTATTAGTGAGTAATATTCTGACGATTCAATCATTTGTCATAAATGTTTTTTAATTACTTCTGAAATAATGCTTATAATTTCATTCTGAATTTGATTGCCTAAGTAATGAGCAATGCTCCTCTTTTTGGAAAGTTTGAATTTTGTGGAGATGTTCAGCGATTATTGGAACAAATTTTGCTATGATTTCAACCAACTTCAAAAAATTTCCATTATCACTATGATACAACTCTCTTTCGAAGGACTTCTTAATCCAAGGAATTACCGGAATAAAATTTAATTAAATAACTAAGCCATTCAATAACCAATTGTCAGTAAACCTTTTCTGCATCAATAGTACATAAATTAAGCAATAACATTTTGAATTTACTGCATTTTGAACTATTTTTAAGTTGAGATGCACTGCTTTCATATGTTTTCAAAATGCGGTTTAAATCTGCCGCCCATCCGGTATAGTGGTTAGTGATGCTGACTGCGGTGTCGTAGGGACTGGTTTTGAATCGCGAAGTAGGCATAATTGTTTGTGTTGTAATTCCTTCCTTCTTTATGTTGTAAGGCCCCATGTGATACATTGTGTGGTTAACAGGGTTTATAAATGTTCTCAATTAAAAAAAATGCTTCACACGGAATAGTTCACATGGGAAGAGAGAGAGAGCAAAAAACTGCGTTTCGGGAATTTGAATATACTAAATAATTTCTAAATATTTTTTCTCCATTCGGTCATGAGCTATAGTACAACAATTCTGAAAACATTCTGCCAGAATTGTGTCTCAAAAAATGTTTGGTTATCAAACGGGAAGGGCCATTTTCAATTAAGTAATATCTAATTTTTATAGAAATTGTTGATATTACGTTAAGACCAGGAGATATTACGTTATTACCAGGTGAATTTTCTATAGGTACAATCGTGGCTTCTTGATCATAATCTGATGAATTTACATTTTCAGATAAATTTTCATTGTGAAATTTCAAACCAGATGTTGATGTTAATGGTCCTGATTCAATTGCTTGTTCGTCTAATCATAATGTATTTTTGAGATATTTATTAACAGATCCCGCCAGTTTCTGATTAGCATCCTCTCGTTGCAATTTCCTTTTTCTATTTTGTGCTCCACTGACTTTCTTCTTTTTTTTTGAGAACATGTTTCTAAAAAAATATTTATTGCACTAAATAAAAATAATTAATTTTCATTCCATGTATAAAATTAATGATATGATTTTCTCTCAATATAGTATTAGAAAATCGAAAGCCCATTTATGTTATTTCTTACAAAATAAAGATTCAGATAAAAAAAGTAATTTAACTAAAAATTTAATAACAATTTTTCTTCTGTGGAAAATTTATTTTTGAGAATTTAGTGTGAAACGTGGTATTCCGGCGAGCAAAACAAAATGTCAGTTGGATTACTATTTAGCTGAATATGTATTGCGGGGAAAAAATAAGCACATGTGCTACAAATTCATGGCTTTCATAGATTCCATCATACGCATTTATCCTCCTCAAACAGCCGACAAGGAGCCGGAAAAAGCAGCGACGTAGAAGCGGAGTGAGGTGGAAGGTAGTGGGGAGATCGAGCGATAGCGGCAGATGGGAGAGGTATGTTTATTGTTTATTATTAACGATTTCAGCGAATTGGCCACCATTTTTTTGATCAGGCAACATTTTCCCTACGCTGTTTTCTTTAAATCTCGTTCGTGAGAGAAGTCGCCATTTTGGTGAGATTTTGAAAAAGTCGCCAAGGGTGACTACAGTAAATTTTTACCAATTTCTCTCTCATCACCTCTATTCATAAAGACAACGATAGAGCAATTACCACCTGTTAGTCTGCATTCAAGAATAAACTTAAAAATAGTATCCACATAACCGATTATACTAACATCAACACAATTCCTTCTCTCTCGAGTGAGTGAGTTAATGTAGGGTTTAATGGCGCAAGAGCCGATTTCGGCTAAGATACGCCAATCAATTGTTAAAATATTAAAAATCCATTTAAAATACTCAAATATAGTTAAAAGCTCACACAAATAAACAACAATCAGATTTTGGGGAGATCGAGCGATAGCGGCAGATGGGAGAGGTATGTTTATTGTTTATTATTAACGATTTCAGCGAATTGGCCACCATTTTTTTGCGCAGGCAACATTTTCCCTACGCTGTTTTCTTTAAATCTCGTTCGTGAGAGAAGTCGCCATTTTGGTGAAATTTTGAAAAAGTCGCCAAGGATGACTACAGTAAATTTTTACCAATTTCTCTCTCATCACCTCTATTCATAAAGACAACGATAGAGCAATTACCACCTGTTAGTCTGCATTCAAGAATAAACTTAAAAATAGTATCCACATAACCGATTATACTAACATCAACACAATTCCTTCTCTCTCGAGTGAGTGAGTTAATGTAGTGTTTAATGGCGCAAGAGCCGATTTCGGCTAAGCTACGCCAATCAATTGTTAAAATATTAAAAATCCATTTAAAATACTCAAATATAGTTAAAAGCTCACACAAATAAACAACAATCAGATTTTGGTGGGGCGCACCCCACCCAGTCAGACAAATTTAAAACATTTCAGAAAAAGAAAATCAAAATATTTTATATTCCAGTAAAAAATTGCTAATAACAAGTTTTTGGTGGGGATTACCCCCAACAAGTCCAATAAGTATGATTCAATCGCGCCCCTTCCGGTACTTGGTCGGAGTTAAATATTTTTTTTCCATAACTTCTGCTTCTTCTGCTTCAACATCATATATGAGCATGTCATTTTCTTCTTCTTCTTCGGAAGTCTGTACTGTATAACTCTTTATCGGTATGTGTGGTGCCATTTTTATATAAATAGCTGTTTCGTTTATTTTTTGTAGTAGCTTTTTTGTTCTTGCTCGAGATTTTGTATGTTTACTTTTTGAATATTGTATTATACCTGCAGAAGGGAGTCGAGTACGGGAGTTGGATGAGGAAGCACATATATTTGATGAAGTTTCCATAGGGCTGAACGGGGTGGTGCTGTTAGTAGTAGTAGAAATTGGTATAGGTAACTGAGGATCATTTGCTATGGCAGGTATTTCTGAGGATGTGGAAGGAAGTAGATGTACCTGAGTTGAAGATGTGGAGACTGCAGGCATTGAGGGTGATGTACTTGCCTTTTGATTTGCAGAGGGTAAGGGTTTAAGACATTGTAATGGAGGGCAGATTACGTTCGTTATATTTGGATCGGTTTGAGTAGTACTGGATATAGTTGAAGGTTTAATGGCTTGTGCATTTGTGCGAGATATTTGTGGGACAATCAATTTACGGGCTTCAGGATAAGATATATTTTTATTTGTTTTTATTTCCTGGATCTGTTTTTCTATTTTCCACTTCGGGCATAGTTTTGAATCGGATGTATGAGATTGGGAACAATTAACACATTTTGGCTCTAGACTACAATCCGCTGAAGAATGTCCAACGGATGCACATCTAGAGCACGTTAATTGACCGCGACAAACTATTTGTGAGTGGCCGAACCTCTGACACTTAAAACAGCGCAGAGGATTCGGTATGTATGGACAGATTTTACAATTTATATAACCTGCTTTTATATTAGTTGGGAGTTTCGGGATATTAAAGGTCAGAATTAGATGTTTAGTCGGAATTACTGTTGATTCTTTTTTTATTGTAATTCTCCTGACCTGAATAACACCCTGATTTGAAAATCCTTCAAGGATTTCTGCATCAGGGACGGTCAACAAGTCAGGTTCTGAAATGACACCTCTGCATGAGTTTAGAGATTTATGAGGAGTTATAGTTACAGGTGAGTTAAGAAAGGTTTTCGCGAGAAGAAACGACTTTGATTGCAATGCAGATATGGTTTCGATAAGTAGATCACCGGACTTTAAACGTTTTATAGATTTCGGTTCACCACCAATACCTAATAACGCTTTATGTATTGCAAAAGGTGATTTATTCATCATCTCATTATGTGGTAAGGAAATCAGTAAAAATCTGGAATTTTTTGACATTTCATCAACGTTGAGAGTGGGTAAAACGAGGCCTTTACCCGGGCACAAAATTTCAGGATCCATGAAAGAGAGATGGTATTCATCCTGGTGTGTCTCCACCCACCACGGAGTCCAACAAGGGAGGCAGTGTGCCTTTCATCTGGCAAAAACCAGGCACGGCGCTTACCTGGAGTACACCCAGAATATAGTGCTACAGCATCAGGGCGAGGATCCAACGGGTAAACCCGCCACCCCTTATCTGCAGCACTAACCCTACAGCAATGTCTCCGAAAAGACTTATCACCAGCCGATTGACAGGAGCGGGCTCACTCCTGCCACCCGTCTACAGCGAAGCGTGGGCAAAAGAGTACGCAAAAAGTATCCCCAGGACAGCATTTTCCTCCTTACGGGACGCCGCACACGGCAAACATGCGGGTTGACAAACAACAGTGTTAGTAAAACACAACACTGATATCGAAAATAAAATAAAGCAACCAAATTAACGCATCTCAAAATAAAAACTAAACTGTGTTAATAGCAATATATATTAAGAATATAATACAATCACAAAAAATAAATTAAAATTCAAATCATGTGTATTGAAATAAAATTTTAACCTGTGGTCTAAAATTTTACAAAAATATCAGTTAACTTTTGCTTTAAACTATTTTGATATTATAATTTTCTCACAATCTTGGGAAGAGCATTTATATCTCATTTAGATAAAATATTTGAAATTTGTAAAAAAGAAAACATTAAACTTAAAAAATCAAAATGTCAGTTTGCACAGGAAAAAATAAAATTTTTAGGATATGAAATAACACATGGACAATATTCCCCAAGTAATCCAAATATTGAAACAATAAGAAAATTAGCACCACCTAAAGATGTAAAAGAACTCCAAAGATTTCTTGGTTCCATCAATGTTTATCAAAAATTTATTAAAGATTATGCAAAACTTAGAGTACCATTAAATAAATTACTTAAAAAAGATGCAGTTTGGAATTGGTCACATGAATGTCAAGAAGCTTATCAAAAGTTAAAGAATTGTTTAATCTCAAAACCTATACTTAAATTATACAACTCACAATATCCATGTCATGTATTTTGTGACGCAAGTCAAGATTCTATAGGTGTAATTTTAAAACAAGAACACCCAGATGGAACACTTTACCCCATAGCTTATCACTCGAGACAATTACTTAAACATGAAAAAAATTATACAATTTCAGAAAAAGAGTGTTTAGCAACCTTAGACAAATTTCACTGTTACCTACATGGATCCAAATTCAAATACATACTGATCATGCGGCTTTACAATGGCTTAAAAGTGTAAAACATTTAACTGGACTTTTATTTCGGTGGAGTTTAAAACTTTCTCAATATGAATATTCGATAGTTTATATAAAAGGTAAATTAAATGTTGAAGCAGACATGTTGTCGAGGAACCCTGTATATCATTATATATCACTCATTTGTCATTTTTTAAATACTGATGAAATTATTGAATACCAAAATTCAGAGAACATGAATGATCCAAAATACACAAAATATAATGATGTATTAACTGTTAAGAAAAAGAATTTAATTAAAATTGTAGTACCATTAGCTTTGAGAGAAAAATTAATTACAACTGCACATGAACAATTTCGTCACCAAGGTGTGAAAAAGATGTTAAATTAATTTTCCCAATTAATTACTGGAAAGATATTATATTAGATATTTCAAATTTTGTTTTGTGAAACATGTCAAATGAATAAAAAATCTACACAAAAAAAAGTATGGATTATTAGAAGAAGTTCCCGTGGCAGAAGAACCATTTGAAATGATGTCACTATAGACACTGTAGGAGGATTTAATTATCATAATTCACAAAAGAAATACCTGCATATTGTTCTGGACCATGCTACCAGATATGCTTGGACATTTCCATCCAAAAGTGTCACTTCTGAAACTTATACAAATTGCTTAAAAATATTTTTTTCAATTCAAAGTCCAAAACAACTGTTAAGTGATAGAAATGCAGCATTTACCTCTTCTAAATTTAAGAAATTTTTAAAACATCATAATATTAGGCAAATAGACCACAATGCAATGGAAAGAATGAAAGAGTTAATCAGACATTAGTAGCAAAATTAAGATGTAAAGTTAATTCAACTACAAAAATTCCCTGGACAAAATTATTAGAACAAGTTACATATGAATACAATAACTCGCCACATGTCACTAGCTTTTCACCTGCATATTTAATGTTTGGAACTTTGCCATATGACTCACCATTACCTAATCAAGTAAAATTAAATTATCCACCTATACACAACAAGCAAGACGAATTGCAGTAAACAGAACAATTAAATATCATAAGATAAATAAACAAAGGAATGATAAACATTATGTAGATGCAAAATTTAAAATTGGAGATTTAGTCCTATATCAAAATTTCTCATACCCTAATTCAAGTAAACTACAAAGTCCTTATAATGGTCCTTTCAAAATTGTCAACAAACTCTCAAATGTTACTTATGAAATAGATGAACAAAATCAATATACAGGAAAATTAACAGACATTGTTCATTCTACAAGATTAAAACCTTTTCATTCAATTTCCAATTATGCTAAATTCTGATTCATATTTGTTATAGTGTTTTCTGATACATTTGGGGGGGGGGGGAGAAGTGCAATGTTATTTTGAAAGAAGTCCATTGTTATTTAGAAAAAATAAATAAAAGTTGCTTTTATAAAATTTGAATTTAAGACTTGTTTACATAATGAAAATCAAAATTTAATGTAATTGAAAATTTGTATTGTATTTTTATTCATAATGGAAAAAAAAAAGTATATAAGACTATTTTTACAGAAATAAATTAATTATGGACCATATGAAAACATGGTGATCAGGTCAATTTTATGATACATGACGTTATAATAATTTCATTGTGAGTCATTGTGATAGAAGTATATTCTGGAAGTTACAAAATATTATGTGATATTCTGAAGATTTTATTATGGTTGTGTATTTTTGAAATAAGTTGGCTGAGTAGTGATCCAAATGATAATAATAAACAAAGAATTGGGAGATAAACAATAATTGAATGATGAATATTGAACTATGAATTTTCCAAGAAAGGACTGTGTGTGTAAAACATTACGACAAACATAAATAAAAAAAAGATGGGCATTAATTGAATTTTCCCTGTACTTGATATATCTGAAATACACCTATTTGTTTTTTTTTTCTTAGCATTTTATATTTCTAGTGATATTTTGATATAATGTTGATGTGTTTATTTTGGTAAATTTCTGTGTTATAGTTATATAATCTTTTCTTTATTGGAGAGCTCCTAAATTCATTTTGTTGTTACGTATTTGATATATATTAGTATTTTACATATATTATTTTTATGTATTTACTTAACCATTATTCCTAAATTCATTTTGTTACGTATTTGATATCTATTCTTTTTATGTATTTACATAACCATTTTGAAGTACAAGCAACTTTTCAACATTTATTACTTTTATTAACGTTGTTTACTATTACTACAATTTCAGTGTGAATTTCACTAGATATTATATTATGTTGTTTAACACTACTATATTTTTGTGTGTCTAATGTGAATTATCTTTATCTTATGTTGTTTTTTCTTAACCTCATTATTATTATAGTATTAGATGTGTGATATTTTTCAGAAAACAATTCTATGTAACCCAATGCTGTATACTAAAGTTTGATATTTTGTTATTCAATATTGTTTCTTTTTGCATGTCAGGAGATTCACCAGCTCACTCTTTTATACAATTATTATATCTTTTAGATTTTTAATTCATTTGGGAATTTGATATCATTGGAATATTGTTATTTTTATCCTCTAGGGACTTGCCAGTCAGGATTGGCCAACCTGGCTGTGCCAAGCTTCAGCGGAGTGGGGGAGGGGGGATTGTCAAGTTTGAAAAAATTAGCTTCAAAATTAAGTGAGTAAAATAAAAATAGAGCGAACTCTTTACCATCGCGTAAGGATTTGTGGGTAAATAAGCTTATTTAAGGGTGGAGCGATCACTGACTAAGAAGAACGCATACTCGAAAAGGCTTAGCTGGTGACTCCTCGTCGAATTACTGTCTATTGTTCTACTCGGTTGCGCACCAAAGGGCCGCCATGTTGGATTCTATATGATTGAAGCGGAATAAAGAAGTAGTTTTTAGAGATGATGCCCTCCTCATTTAACCAGCAGGCCTGGGGCCTACCATATATATATATATACAGGGTGCTTCAAAAAAATGTATACACACTTTAAACTATTGTAGTTTTCCCCCTCTACAAGGCTAATGTTATATTTCTTCGCCAGGTGCCAGCATAATCGTCCCTCTATGTTATATTATCAGTTGGAATTTGTAATATCAACATGGGGGACGTACGTTTGAGTTTTGAAGAACGTAAGCAGGTTATTAAGTGGTACTGGAAGTTTGAGAATGTAAATGAAGTTCAAAGACAGTGGAGAAGGGAGTATGATACAGAACCACCTTCAAGATTAACAATTACACGCATACGAGACAAATTCGAAGTTCATGGAACAGTGTGTGATGTGCATAAAGGTCATTCAGGTCGGCCTCGAACAGCTACAAGTGATGAGTCATCAACGGCAGTCTTGGAACTGTGTTTCAACGCTCTCCTAACAAATCTTCAAGGCAAGGGGCACGTGAAAGTGATGTAAGTGCTAGCAGCGTGCTACGCATTCTGAAGAGAGGCAAGTATCGTGTTTACATTCCAAGGCTGGTGCAACAGCTAAATGACGACGATCCAGATCGAAGGTTGCAATTTTGTGAATGGATTCAGGAGATGGTGATACGTAAACCGGGATTTATGGGTAGCATCATTTGGTCGGATGAAGCCCAATTCAAACTTAATGGAACTGTCAATAGGCACAATTGTGTTTACTGGGGTGAAGAAAATCCTCACATTACAATTGAAAAAGCTGTAAATTTGCCTGGTGTAAATGTGTGGTGCGGTTTGTCTTCAAGGGGACTCATTGGACCTTTTCGATTTGAAGGCACTGTAACTGGTATTAATTACCTAACAATGCTTGCTGATTCCATATTTCCTGCCATTCGTGCATTATACGGTAATGATGAATTTTATTTTCAACAAGATGGTGCTCCGCCGCACTATCACAGGGACGTACGAGCTTACCTGGATCAAAATTTGTCGGGCCAGTGGATAGGATGCAGGGGGCTTTGAAATTTAACTTTGTAGAACGGTAAATAAATTTTCTATGGAAGTTCAAAGTGTGTATACATTTTTTTGAAGCACCCTGTATATATTACTAGAGGGTTCTGGAATAAGGAATACCTAAAGAATTCTAAAAAAATTTTATGCCTAGCAATAATGTTTCGATTAACTCTAAATTACATTAAATGCAATAGATATTTCTCAAAAAAGCATCAAAATTGTAAATTTTGCAATAAAAAAATTCACTTTTACAAAACATATGGGGACAATAGATGTAAAACTTGTAAAATGATCAAATCAAAGATGATTCTAAATTAACCTTCTGTAAAACATTTAACTGTATTTACTTATTGGCATGTAAACAATACCAATTTAAATATATTGGACAGACATGTAATAAAATTAATGTTAGAATTTATCAGCATAGGTCAGATACTAAAAACTTTAATAGTATAAAAAATTCAAACAAAATAGAAATAAGGCACTTCAATACACATGGATTTGAAAATGTTGTACTTAATATTATTAAAGTAGTCCCTAATGTTAAAGAAAGACTATGGTGGGAAAATCTCTACATTAAGTGTTATGATACAGTTTATCCTTATGGACTAAATGTATTATATCAAGGAAAAAATATTCTCAATGCTATTAAACAAAATTCTCAAGATTATTTTTACAATAATCATATCAAAAAGACTAATAAAAAAAAATTGGGGGAATAGAACTAAAAGGTTAAACAGAGACGAAAATGTCATTTCACAAATAGTGTTAATGCCCATGTAAAAGTATACTTTGGTATGTTGGCGCCACAACTTGGCGATGCTTAGAATGTTAAATTGTAAACAAATATAAGGGTGGCGCTTAGGATTGCCACAGACATGTTTTTTTGTATCAGTTCGAATGCTTGTGTAAAACTGTCCTGTTCCTTTCCAAAGACTTCATGTCTGAAGTCGCATGAATAAAAAGAAGTTTAGTAAAAACCTTTGGATTTTTTATAAAATAATAATCGTTACAGTCCAATAAATAATAACCTAACAAATAGTATTAGTGATATATGTAAAAGTTTCGAGAACAATTTTAATATAAAGCAAATGAAATCGTTCATGTTTGGACTAAGTAAGACAGAAATATGAATAACGGAAGATGTACTAAATTCAGATAAAATTAAAGATAGTCATGCTCTACACACAAATCATAATAGACATTCACAAATTTCTGAAGTATAAACATAAAATAAAAGTCAATGTAAATAAATATCAAACACAATATTATACATCATTATATATGAATAAATCACATGATAATATTAATTTTTCTAGCATTTTTAAAAAACACATGTCAACTTTCCCAATTCAAAATATCACTATTAAAAAGGCTTTTAAATATAATAAAAAAATAGGTAGATCAATTTTTAACTATAAAGTACCTATAAAGCAAGAACACTTAAAATATAATTGTAATGAATTTAAAGAATTCATAGATAAATATCACCAACATGTTATTACTGATTACCTCAATATTGTAAAAGACAATAATCTTAGAAATATAATGAATAACGGTACTGGTTTTAGACTTATGATTTCCAATAATAATAAAAATATCAAATACCGGTACTGGTTTTAGACTTATGATTTCCAATAATAATAAAAATATCAAAGAGCAGTTATATAATGATATTGAGCAATTCATTTACAAAATTGCTATTAAATATAGTATGCCTTTAGAGGCATTCACAGAATTTAAATGTAATATTACACAACAGATTAATAAATATAACTTTCGTACATATAACATCTTTTTTAATATTAAAAATCAGATTAAAAAATTGCAAAATAAATTTATTATTGTTTATATTGATAAAGTGCCAGGAAATGTTGCCTTCATTTGTAAATACCATTATAGTTAAATGCTCAAACAAACATTTCGATAATAATACAGCTTTTATTAAGTCCTCAATTTCTGAGAGAGAAATAAATAATCGAATTTTGGCTTTTCATAAACAATTAAAAATACAAATTAATAGTAATTTTAAATTTCCACATGTTTTTTTTAATCCTGAATTTAATAAAGACCCAGTTAAGTTTAGAACAGTTACTAAATGGTTTTAATACATATATCAGCAAATCAGGCAAAATTCTCCTTGAAATATTACAACCATACAATAAATAATCTTAAAACCTCAGCCATTCTTAAAAATAGTAAAGAACTCATTGCACAAATTAAAGATAAAAAGATATTTTCACTATATAGTTTAGATTTTGAAGATCTTTTTAACTCTATTAATATTGATATGATAAAAATATAATTTGTAAAATTACATAAAGATAATTTATTTAAAAATGTCAAATATGATAGATATAAATCTCTACTTAGGTTAGTTCTAAAAGAGAACTATGTTTATCATAATGGTAATTATTATCTACAAATTAAGGGTCTGCCACAAGAGGGCCCTGCTAGCAATTGTCTTGCCAATTTATATTTACATTATTTTGAAAATAGTTTCATAGACAACTCAGAATATTACTTTTTTCGCTATATAGATGATATAATCATTTTTGGCAAGCAAGACAACCGACAATATCTTTATTCAATTCAGACAAATAGTAACAATTATGAAGCAAATTTTCTTGATATAGAAATAAAATTAAAAGATAACAAAATGGTTACTAATATTTATTATAAACGAGAAGACTTTAATTTCAATATTATAAAAGTACAGCATTGGGAAAGTAATGTGCATGTTTCTATATTCAGAAATATTGTGTTATTAATAACACACAATGCAATAAATTTCTAGTTTCAAATAAATCAGAAGAAATAAAAAAACTATATACATTTTACTAAATACTGTTTAATTCAAAAATACCCAATTAATTTTATTAATAGATATTTGAATAAAGAAATTCTTAATAGTGAGGATTAAATTTCCAGTTTATTAACATATTATTATAAATTTATTATTCTTCCAAGATAGTTATAGATACCCTCATCTTTTAATTTTATATAGATAATTTTAAATCTTTTAAAACAGTGTCCCTAAGATAATAGTAGTAAGTTTACAATTCTTAATTTATTATTTCTAATCTTTTCATACTTTTGCTAAGTGCTACTTCTCAGCCATTGTTTTGCTTTGAATATGTATTTGGGTCCAGAATCTGGCAATAACTTGTTTATTGTACTCAGATTTAGCGCGGGCTCTGCGTTTCTGTATGCAATTTTTAGGTAAGTTACCTTTATCTCATAACGGATTTCCTATCCATTATTTTTAGTAGGTTTTTGCTCAGTATTATTAACAGAAAGAGTTAAGGTTGGCTGGCCACAAAACATGTTCAACAACACTTTTATATAAAATCCTTTAATATATAAGCTGTCCCAAGTCAGCAATGTTGATAATACTGTAGCATCCATTCTTTTATATTTTTATATTTAACTCTGTTATTTTAATTTTTCATATTTTCCTTCCAAATTCTGTTGTCTGGTTATCTTGCAATTTCAATTCTTTTCAGTTTTCATCATGTTTATTCAGCTCTCTCTTGTAGAGAAATTTTGATTATATATATATATATATATATATAATACATGCTTATACTTGTTAAAGCCATGATATAGAATTATTCAGAAGTGATAATATATTTTATCTTAGAGGGAAAGGAATGCGTAAACAACCTTCGAATATGTTATTCCACGAATGTTGATAACATGACCAAATTACACGTAATGTAACATTCCACGCGCGTACGAATACATTATTGTATTCCACAAATCAGATCCTTATAGTTTTTATGATAATTCCCTAACAAACCAAACACAGTTCAACAAGGGAGTAAAGTTCTCATCTTGAACTTGGAATATATATTTGATTTAAAATCATCATTTCTAATTCTCTCTCACACACACTGCAATTTGAAAATTTTAAATAAACTTTTACTCATTAAGAATTAGAAACATAAAACGAATGCTTAATTCCAATTAAGGTTCAAATAAGCGAGTGTGTTTCAATAAAGTAGATTCATCTTTCTTTGGCAATGCTATTCTTCCCCATCATTTTCTCTTAGGTCAGGACATATACGCTGTGATGACATATTTTACTACCACGGTGCACATTCATCTACGTCATTATAAAAGAGATGAAAATAATATACTGGGGAGAATAATATACTAGAAGAGCTGTTTCTGCAGGTTGCCTGTGCTCTGGCAATCTCTCGCAAAAAGAATCGAGAAATCAACACATCTCCTGTCAAAGGAACTATCCTTGTGAAAAATTCTTTGATAATCGTTTTTATTGAAAACGTTCCACATATCACCCACGAGCTTTATGTAAAAGAAAAGGACTATTCTAATAAATTTGTGGCAAGAACGTGTGTTCTAAGTGAAAGTAGCTGGTTTGAGATAGTTCGAATACACACAAAAAATTACGGAGTGTCATGTGTTTTTAACATTTGACCGAATGCTTCGCTATTTTATGGGAAGTGAAGTCTCAAAAATTACACAAAGTGCTGTAGTGAAAACGAACCAAGTGCTTCAGTTGAACTGGTGTTGGCAACTTCATTGATTGAACTTTTGAGTGACTACCTGAGAAACTCCATCGCAGAAGTGTTCGAATGCTACGGCTGTGTTCAAGAATACGCTAATCATCTTGGACAGGAATGTATAACAATGGACTACGAAACCCGTATACAACTCTACGGTGACTCAGCTGTTTTCACTATTGACTTTGAGCAACTAATCAAGGTAAGCTTTCAATTTTTAATAATGCTAAGAAAATGTACACTGCGTCTGATCCTAATCCTTTTTATTAAATAAAAATATTTATTTATGTATGTGTGTTTCTGTTATTGTTTTTATTACAAGATGCATATAATTTTGCTTTGAAATTTATAAGTTTTCCATGTACTTAAATTTTGAGTTTTTATTAATGTGAAAAAAAATCTATCACTATTGCTCTTAACTTTAATATTATATTTTCAAGTGGATCAATAATTTTCTTTTTCAGAATATATTTCAACTTCTTTTTCTATATTTTTCAATTATATCATGGATTATAAAGAAAAGGATTTGTGGAGAATTAGCTAGCTGTATCAAATTCAATGGAATTATGAAACATATATTTGTATACAGTGGGTGATCGGGGTTAACGAACACTTTCACGAAAGATTTTTGTGTTCTGATAACGAACACATATTCGGATAATTAACAAAACGAATTTTAACGAACACTTCTCAGCTCTGAAAAAAAATTAATATTAAACATTTGTTATCATTTTCCATACAAAATAAGATCACTGAAGGGAGAAATGTTTAAAGCATGCTTAGCATTCATAATTACTAAATGAAACTTGAATTAACAACGAATTTAAAGGTCATTCAATAATTATTATTATGACTAAAATCAATACACACTTGAATACTTGATTTTCAATATGAATATCAATATTTTCCGATAGCTGATAAGTTATGGGAGAGTGGATTTGCTGACATGGCGAATAAATTAAGCGAATTCTTAATTTTTTCAAAAAGTGATGGCTATAAAATATAAAGGTGCCCTAACGCCGTAAAAATACGTGAAATATGAGAAACGGACTAAAAATTGTTTTTCATCTCTCCTGGATTATGTTGCTTACCTATTAAACTTCAAAGTTCTATTGGAAAAAAAATTCCAATAGAATATTCATACAAATTAGACCATCAGTTTTGGTTTTGATTTCATTCAAATCAGAAATTTATTTTATTTTGAGAGCTCCCCCCCCCCACTCGGTCCTTCTCCGTCCCATTCATCGTCTTAAAGGACGAATTCCAGACGACAGACTCTTTTCCAAATAGTCAATCGCCTTTTAGTCGCCACTGGCAACCCTGAATGTAGTAATAACACACGTGCGGTGCTAACGTGAGCCATATCACGTAACAGTGAGGCACGACTCATTTTTGCATTGTCGCGTACAGCAGTGTAGCTAGTGTGCGCCGAAACTTTGTCAATTGTGTACGCTAGTTGGCTCCTGTTCCTCTAAAATTTTCGCGTGTTCTTTTCTGAACCCCATATTAAAAAAAAAAATCTAACAATATTATGGGTCCCAAAAAGCATGGAGTGTCAAAGACTGTGCTCACTATAAACACCAAGCGAGAAATTTTAGTCAAAGTTGAGAGTGGACAGAAAAAGGTTGATGTTGCGAGATAGTATGGCTTGAACAGGTCTACAGTATGCACAATATTAGCTAAGAAAGATATCATCAAGAAGACTCAAGCAGCTAAAGGAGTAACGAAAATCACATCTGCAAAGCAAAGAAGTGCCATACATGATAAAATGGAGAGGTTGCTTTTAGTTTGGATAAATGAACAGGAAATGAAACGAGATGTAACTAGTATGCCAATCATTCAAGAGAAGGCTAGAGAAATTTTTCAGAAATTGAAAGAACTAACTCCAGGTTTGTCATCCGAGGAATTAGAATTCAAGGCTACCACTGGCTGGTTTACAAAGTTTAAAAGAGGTCTGGAATTAAACGTGTATTAATGAATGGCGAGTCTGCTACGCCAGACCAGATTTTCTACGCCAAACCCAGCATGTGTGCAGCACAAATTCTATCTCGAGAAAATTTTAAATGTGTCAGTTAAGACGAATATTTTTTGGAAGGGAATCACGTCTAGATTTCTTATTTATGAAATTTCACTTAATACATCCTTGCATGAGAAGTAAAGGAACTGCAAGAAACCAATGACTTTGAAATAATAGAGATGAGAAGATGTCTTAAAACTGGTACTCAGCAGCAATTCTCACCAATATTAATTACAATACTCGAAACAACTTTACAAGAAACTGTAAAATTGTGGTTCATTAATCATTGATTTCAAAATTTCATAGATAAACCCAGACAATGTACAACCTGTTTTAGTTTTCTACATTCTGCTAGTTTTGTCAAAAACTGCAATATGTATTAACTGTGGTGTTTCGCATTCTCGACAATGTTCTTGTAATTCAAGGTGCATAAATTGCAAAGGTTATCACCCTGCTAATTCACAAAATTGCCCCGATTACATAAAAGAAAAAAGATATTGCAATTAAAATGTGAAAAACATCTTATATTGGGAGAGGCGCGAAGATGATACCGTGATAATAAAAGGGCATCTTATTCTACAGTAATCCAGACGAATGCAGTTAATCTAGATATGCAGGACTATCTGGAAGCATTTCAAAAAACAATAGAATCTGTACTTTCTCATCTTAGCAATGTTTCTGAAATGGGAAAATCGAGTCATTTTCCATTGCGGAAGAAAAAGGCTGCATGTAACAAATCCTCAATCCGTAAAACCCGTGAATCTAGTGAAAGCGACGCATCCACTAACATTAACATCGGATCAATACGGAAATAAGATGTTTTTTGTAAATACGCTCCTTTTTTACAAGTTTATGTTTTGTGGGTTAATTATTTTGTCTTCATTAGTTAGATTTTAGTTTTTTTCTATTCAATGAAATTGTAAAGGTCTCAAAAATAAATTCATATGGTTAAATATTCCTACCCCCCTTGTCTGAAGCAGATATCTAGATTTTTCAAGAAATCTTTTTAACAAATTATTATAATATAAAATCACCAGATCGTAATCTTTTAATTGATTTTAGTTCTCGTCTATTCCTTTCAGAGGCAAATGGTATATGGCAAATGGTGATTTTGTAGACAAGGCATTGTTCGGTAAGGAAATTAGTAAAAATCTTGAATTCGTGGCAATTTGATCAACGTTAATGTTGGGTAAAACAAGACCTTTACCCGGACAATGCAGCATTGGATCTATAAGCGCGAAAGAAACTTCGTCCTCGCGTGCCTCCACCTAACCACGGAGTCCAAGAAGGGAGGCAGTGTGTCGGTCATCTGGCAAAATCCAGGCACGGCGCTTACCTGAAGTACACCCAGAATATAGTGCTACAGCATCAGGGCGAGGATCCAACGGATAAACCCGCCACCCCTTATCTGGAGCACTAACCCTACAGCAATGTCTCTCCGGGGACACCGGAGAGTGAGTGAGTGAGTGAGTGAATGTTGGGTTTAATGGCGCAAGAGCCGATTTCGGCTAAGCGGGACACCGGAGAGAGGTATCACCAGCCGATTGACAGGAGCGGGCTCACTCCCGATTCCCGTCTACAGCGAAGCGCGGGCCAAAGGGAACGCAAAGGTATCCCCAGGACACCATTTTCCTCCATACGGGACGCCGCACACAAAAAAAATGCGGGTCGGAAAACCAACGGTGTTAGTCGAAAACGAATAAATCAACATAAGCAAAACATTTAAAGAATCTGAAGAAAAAAAGACACTAAATTAACGCAATACAAAATGTAAAAAAAAAATTATATTAATAATGGATAAGCAATCAAATTAAATATATAACACAAGTATATTTACACACACAAAAGTACACTTAATATATTTTTATGTGTGATCTAGACGTGAAATGAAGAAAAGGGAAAATTGAATGACAAGAAAGAGGGTCGAAAAAATAGAAAAAGACCACTAGGGTATCCCAGGGTGGTGACACCCATGTTTACCAAAGACAGTGAACCCCTTACGAAAAGGAAAAGATCACTAGGGCACCTCGGTATTGTGACACCCGTACTCACCTAAAGAAGGTGAGCCCCTGAAGGGTACATTGCCTTCCAAATAATTATTGCATGAAACCACAGGAAGTATTTCACATTGTAGCAAGAAACCCTGATAACAAAGCTAACTCTTACAAACACGTTAAAAACTTACTGCTGAAATGCTTTAAACCAGGGTTTCTTAACCTGTGGTTCATGGACCCCTTGGGGGTCCATGGGTCATATTTTGGGAGTTCACCGACTGATCCTAATTTTTAAAATGTTTGCATCAATATTTAGCCAGCAGTGGTAACCCGGACCTACTCCATCCTTAGCGCGCTCTGTATGGCAACCCTGTTTCTTTTTCCACTCTTCCGGAGTAGAGAATTTGAGGCGCTTTTTCGCGCATGCTCATTTATTTCTCTTTTGTTTTAGCCTTTTCATTGGTCGATAATTTGTTTGAAATAGCGGTATAATTTTAAACTTGATTCACGATTTTATTTCCGTTGGATCTGCCCCGGAAGTAAGACGTACATTTATTTTTGTCTTTCATCTGTTTGTGAGTAGCATATTTTTTTAGATTCCTTGCCGCTAATACAAGTGTTTTTTTTTTTGTGTCTTAATGTTTGTTCTTAATGTTTCATTTGATTATTTGATATTTTTTGTAGCCCAAAATGTCCAAAAAAAAGGAAGTATGATGAAAATTATGTAAAATATGGATTCTGCTGCATGAGGGAATCGGACGGTGTTGAAAAGCCACAATGCTTTTTTCTGTGTGGAAAAGTTTTGGCAAACGCCAGTATGAAACCGGCAAAATTGATAGAGAATCTCAAATCTCTTCATCCTGAAAATGCATCTAAACATCTAGAATTTTTTACAAAGAAGAAAGCCCAGTTTTCGAAATCTGGAACATTAACCAAACTTGGATTTGGTATTCCACAAAAACCTTTGGTTGAGGCATTTTTCAGAGTTGCATATCGTGTTGCCAAAAGTAAGAAACCGCATACTAATGGAGAGACATTAATTAAGCCATGTGCGCTAGAAATGGTTGAATTAGTTTGTGGACTGGAACATAGAAAAAAACTTTAGGCTATTCCATTGTCCAAGGATGTGATATATTCAAGAATAGTTGAAATTTCTTGTAATATCTTGAAACAGATCATCGGTGAATTGAAAGCATCGCCATTTCCCTTTAGTATGCAACTGAATGAAACTACAGACATCTCGAATTGTAGTCAACTTCTTGTTTTTGTTCGTTACGTGTCTGCTGATACTATCAAAGAAGAATTCTTATTTTGTGAGCCTCTTTTGCAAACTACAAAGACAGTTGATGTTTTAGCGATTTTAAATGTTTTCTTTTCCAAACACGACTTCGACTGGAAACAAAAACTTCATTCACTTTGTACGGATGGAGCAGCTGCGATGCTTGGCAATAAATCTGGTTTTGCCCATTTGGTAAAAAAAGAGGCTCCTAATGTTATTGTTACACATTGTTTTTTACATAGACATGCACTGGCTACAAAAACTCTTCCAACCAGCTTAAAAGAAGTATTTTCAATAGTTATTAAAACTGTGAATTTTATTAGAAGTAGGGCTCTTAATCATCGTCTTTTTAAAACACTGTGTCAAGAAATGAACGCAGAACATGAGGTACTTATGTACCACACGGAAGTACGCTGGCTGTCACGAGGGCACGTTTTGAAACGAATTTTCATGTTGAAGACAGAAGTATCACTTTTTTTAGAAGAAAAAGATAACTCACTCTTCGAATATTTCAAGAAAAAAGATTTTATATGTAAATTGGCTTACCTGGCAGACATTTTTAACCACATGAACAATATATATGTCTTTCAATTCAAGGGCCTGATACAAAATTATGGATGCCACTGAGAAACTACAGGCATTTTTATTGAAAATGTCACTTTGGAAAATTAGAATTCAAAATGGGATATATGCAAACTTTCAAATGTTGGACGAAGTGCTTTTTGAAAATGGATCTCGGCAAGACAATTTGTTATTGAATAACTTGAAAGTTGAAATCTGAACACTTGGAAGTACTTCAAGTTTCATTTGAAAAATATTTGAGTGAGTGAGTGAATTTTGGGTTTTATGGCGCAAGAGCCAATTTTGGCTATGCTGCGCCAAACATTCGTTAAAATATTAAAATATAGGACGAAATATCTAAAAATACTGAAAACGCAGTTTCAATAAAAGTTAAAATTTCAAATCGCAGAAAAATTGGTTTCCAATGATTAAAAGTAAAGTAGAACAATTTTAAGTGAGGGGTTTCCCACCATCACATGTCAGACAGGATCTTAAAATAACAGACATCTTAAAAACACATAAATGAAAAGAGTGTAATTAAAAGTTATAAAATTTCTTAATAAAATCTAGAACGTAATTTTAATCGTTTCTGAATCGGTGGGGTGGGGGATTCCCCACCAAATTCAATAAGTATAATTGAGAAAAAGTCAGTTTCTTCTTTTAGTGGGTATTAAAAGCAAATTTCCTTTGTAGTATGTTTTTCCGTTTTTATACGTGAAGTGTGGATCGGTTCATATTCCTCCTCCTCTTCCTCCACGTCGTACATAATAGTATCTTCCTCATCCGTAGTATATTCGACAGGTGCCGACTTTTTGGGTTTATGTGGTGTCATCTTGATTTCTATATTCGGTTTTTTATTTTTTTAGGGGGGGGGCGCTTTTTGTTACGAGGTTTTAAAGCTTGAGTTGTGGAAGGTATGGTATTGGATGTAGTCGTATCAGTTGTAAGAACAGGACTTGCTTCAGTTGTTAAAGGTGTAAACATTGATACTGTGGATGAAGAAGGTGCTTTACTGGATGAGGCAGATGCAACTGAGGTAGATAAGACTAGTAGATGTGGCGGGTGAGACTGTAGAAATGGGGCATGTTGAAGTGGAAGGTGTTTGTTTGGATGAGGATAATGCGACAGATTCAAGAATACAATTGGACGTGGAGGGAGCATTAGTAAACAAAGGAATGTGTGGTTGAGAATCTGATACGGATGCAATATTAACGGAAGATGATGAGGATAGTATGAGTTGTGCTTGAGTTGAGGTACATGATTTGTTAACTAGGAATTCTGGATGGCATTTGTTTTGGAACGGATATTGTAGGTTGTAACAATTTTAATGGTGGGCAAACTATTTTAGTAATATTTTCATCTGTTTGTGAGGAACTGCTTACCGTTAATGGTTTAGCAGCCTGAGCGTGTTTGAGATGGTTGTGGGGCTATTAATTTTCGGGCTTCTACATATGATATATTTTTTTAGTTTTAATAGTTTGAATTTCTTTTTCGATTTTCCATTTAGGGCACAGTTTTGAGTCGGACGAATGAGGCTGTGAACAATTAACGCATTTCTGCTCCAGACTGCAATCTGTGGAAGGATGTCCAACAGTTGCACATCTAGAGCACGTCAATTGCCCACGGCAGGAAGTTTGAGAATGTATGGACGGATTTTACTGTTTAAATAACCAGCTTTTATTGTATTTGGTAGTTTCGGGCTATTGAATGTAACTATATTAAATTTCTGGTAGGAAATATTGCAGCATCCTTTTTAATTGTGATTCTCCTGACCTGAATTACACCCTGATTGGAGAATCCATCGAGGATTTCCGAATCGGGGGTGTTCAATAGGTCAGTTTCAGATATGACACCTCGGCAAGTGTTCAGAGATTTATGAGGACTTATTGATACGGGTAAATCTAGAAAAGTTTTCGCAAGAAGAAAAGATTTGGTTTGTACGGCAGAGAGTGTTTCAATTAATAGATCACCGGATCGCAGTCTTTTAATAGATTTAGGTTCACCACCTATTCCTACAAGAGCTTTGTGAATAGCAAAAGGTGATTTAGTCGACATTCCGTTGTTCGGTATAGAAATTAGTAAAAATCTCGTATTAACAGAAATCTGATCAATGGTTAGGGTGGGTAAAATAAGGCCTTTACCCGGGCACATCAGCATTGGATCCATAAAAGAAAACGGAAATTCATACTGGCGTGCCACCACCCACCACGGAGTCCAACAAGGGAGGTAGTGTGCCGGTCAACAGACATTTGTCAGGCTCGGCGCTTACCAGGAGTACACCCAGAATATAGTACTACAACATCAGGGCGAGGATCCAACGGGTAAGCCCGCCACTCCTTATCTGCAGCACTAACCCTAAAGCAATGTCTCCTGCCACCCGTCTACAGCGAAGCGTGGGGCAAAGGGAACGCAAAGGTATCCCCAGAACACCATTTTCCTCCTTACGGGACGCCGCACACGGCAAACATGCGGGTTGACAAACAACGGTGTTAGTAAAACACAATACGAATATCGAAAATAAAATCAATAATAAAGGAACCAAATTAATGTATCACAAAATAAAAACAAAACTGTTAATAACAATATATATAAAGAATAGAATTTAATAACAAAAAAGAAATTTTCGATTTTATAATCATGTATATTTAAAAAAATTTTAATCTGCGGTCTAAACGGGAAAGGAAGGAAGAATGAGAAAGTAATGGCGTAAAGGAGGGTCGAAAATAGAGAAGGATCACTAGGGTATCCCGGGTTCGTGAAAGCCGTCTTTACCAAAGACAGTAAACCCCTTGGGAAAAGGAAAAGATCACTAGGGCACCTCGGGATTGTGACACCCGTACTCACCTAAAGAAGGTGAGCCTTCTGAGGGCCTAAATCAATCAAACTGATATAGTTTCTCAGGAGCAAATAATCCTGTTAGTATAATTCAAATTTCCATTTGTAATACAGAAACAGCAGTTTATGCTCATACTGGTGCAACACACTAAGTGGCGGGTGAAAAACTATACCATTTACTTACAACAAAAAGGATTGAATTTTGTAGAGAAAACCATGCAGATGACTCTAGCTGATGGTCGTAGTCAAACCACACAATTCCGACATTAGTATTCAAGAAAAAGTCATTCTCACGGAGCTAATTTTAAAAACCGATAGAGGCAAAAAAAAAAAAAAAAACACTACTAGTGATATTTTATAATAGAATAATTCTTTTTAATTGGTGCTTTCATGTTTCTTTATCCACCACTTTAATAATAAAATATTTTTTAATATATTTCTCAGTTTGTACTCTGATTTTTGTATTTTTGATAATGCCGAGAAAAGGGTCTGCTATTTTAGAGTTGTTTCAGCAAGGGGAAACGACAGCGTGAAATCGTTCGTTTGCTAAATGTACCTCGAAAAACAGTGTTTGTTGCAATCAGCCGTTTCAAAGAGCTTGGCAATGATGATCGACGTCCAGGAAATGGGCGAAAACACACTATAAACACTTCAATGAATCGTAAAACCATTGAAAAGCGAGTAGAGAAAAAAGAGGGTTCCCTTGAGACAGATCGCTCGTGACATGGGAATAAGTGATAGATCGGTTAGGCGAATAGCAAAAACGGAGCTTGAACTAAAGCCTTGCAAGTTGTGAAAAGTTCAGTGAGTGAGTGAATGTAGGGTTTAATGGCGCAAGAGCCGATTTCAGCTAAGCTGCGCCAATCAATCGTTAAAATATTTAAAATCCATTTAAAATACTCAAATATAGTTAAAAGCTCATACGCACACACAAAAAAAAAATAACAATCAGATTTTGGTGGGGCACACCCCACCAAGTCAGACAAGTTTAAAACAGTTCAGAAAAAGAAAATCAAAATATTTTATATTCAAGTAAAAAATTGCTAATAACAAGTTTTTGGTGGGGATTACCCCCCACCAAGTCCGATAAGTATGATTCAATCACATCCCTTCCGGTGCTTGGTCGGAGTTAAATATTTTTTTTCCATTACTTCTGCCTCTTTTGCTTCGACATCATATATAAGCATGTCCTTTTCTTCCTCTTCGGAAGTCTGTACGGGAGAACTCATTATAGGTATGTGTGGTGCCATTTTTATTTGTATTGCTGCTTCGTTTAGTTTTTGTAGAAACTTTTTCCTTCTGGTGCGAATTTTTGGATTTTTCTTTTTTAAATATTGTACTATAGATGCAGAAGGGGGTTGAGTGAGTGAGTGTTTGGTTTTATGGCGCAAGAGCCAAATCTGGCTAAGCTGCGCCAAACAATCTTTAAAACAAAATAAAAGTTTAAAATTATTAAAAAATTTAATTAAATTTCAGTTTTAACCTTTTAACTGTCATGCCCGAGATAATCTCGAGCACAGTACTGGTGTTCGAAAATGTCACGAACGAGTACTACTCGGGGTAATGCTTTTTTGAGTGCATCGTATTGTTATACCCGAATATATGTCGGAAAACGTTTATTTCGGCTTCATCTTTTTGTCAAACCTGACTTTATCTCGGGAGAAGTTAATGTGCGGTCAATTCAATAGATGGCAGCACTTTACTGAAGATGTTAGAGGTTCTTTGTTTCAAAGTGTGCGGGATCTTGTTGTAAAATGGCGTCCAGTTCTTTGAAACGTTATATAGATGATTTAGATTCTTCAACAGAAGATGAAGATTTTGAAGGCATCGATACTAGTGACGCAGGTGAAACTGAGGAGAGTGACATTGAAAGTAGCAGTGAATCAACGGATAGCGGTGATGATGATATAGGAAATGCGAGAGACTGGTGTGAAATAACTGCTTCTGGCCGATCAGGGCCGCCTCGGTTCCCTTTTACAGGTACTCCAGGTGTAACTTTTCCTGTAAACATAAACTATACTCCTTTAGATATTTTAGAAATGTTTCTGGATTCAAATCTAATGGATATAATTGTCAAAGAAACGAACAATTATGCAGAACAAGAAAGAAAAGCAAATCGGGCCAAGATATCAAGGTGCTCCAGTAGTAAAAAATGGATCCCTACAAATGACAAGAGAAATGAAGCTCTTCTTTGGGCTAATAATTCTTCAAGGTGTCCGAAAACCAAATCAGGCTATGTTCTGGTCTCATCGAAGAATTTTGCATACTCCCAGTGTACTCAAAAGTAATGCCCGTAAATCGTTTTATTTTGCTTTTTCGATATTTACATTTTTGCAATAATGAAGCTGAAAAAAAAGATGGATGAAAGCTTGATGCCTTATAAAGGAAGGTTATCATGGAAACAATATATTCCTATCAAACGTGCACGATTTGGAATCAAATTTTTTATGCTTTGTGAGGCGGAAACAGGTATATTTGTGACTTCATTATCTATACAGGAAATAGTACTGTCTTCAATCAATTGTATACAAATTATGGACTTTCTACAAAAGTCGTCATGCACCTATTGCATCGCTTTCTTGGAAGTGGTTATTGTGTGACTGTAGATAACTATTATATGTCACCCGAGCTTGCAGATTTACTTATAGCCCAAAAAACAGATATTTATGGCACAGTAAGGATAAACAGACGAGATTTACCTACAGAATTCGCAACTCAACGCCATTCACTTTGCGTCTTTGCTATCATTCATACATACTATTTTGATATCTCGTGCTAGTATCTTTATTCTTATTGTTTTTTGACATTTTATACATGTCTGACAGAAATGTCACCAACCTCGCTGTATACACCATCAAAGCGTGGAAAATCTATCCGAAGTGGAGCTCGGAAAAACATATTGAATGTTTATTCTTGACTTTCAGAAGAAAACCCGCAAGAATCCATCAGAGAAATCGTAAAAAAAGTTCCTGAACTGACTGGCGTTTCGAAAAGAACTGTTTTCCGTATGAAGAAAGAAAAGAAGGCATTAAGTGCTATAAGTTCTCCTGGTAAAAAACTACCCGGTTCCGTATGCAAGCGTAATAGGCTGGTGAAATATGACGACTTCACATTGCCATGCATTCGGCGAAAAATTCATCACTTTTTTCGAAAAAATGAGATTCCTAGGCATAAATTCAATATACGGACTTTTTTTTTTGGCGGTTTTTTTGGCGCCTCGTTCGAGCGATTATACGCCGATCATGACTACCCAGATTTCCCCGTTTTCGGGTCGGGTTCCGCGGACTTTACGTTTTATGGCTGATTTTCCAATCAATACCAATGATTTAGTTTTATGGAGGTTTTTCCAATCACAGCAGTTTTTTTTTAAGAAAAGAACTTTCTAGAACAATTTTAGTTTCTATGAGATTCTCTCCAACATTCTTCTTTTCCTCTGGGATTTTCGACTATTCAGACATAGATATTTTCCGGACATGAATACACTGTACCTTATATTTCCTAATATTTCTTAATATTCATAAATATTATTTATTAATATTATTCATTTAATATTATTTATTATATTTAACATTAAATTTATTATAATTAGTTTATTTTTAATTATTGAATACTCTTCCATTGTTAGGCTGTATTTCAATTCCTCTACTGTTACCTTGCTTCTTATTTCCTGCTGCATATTATTTATTAATATTATTTATCAATTTTATATTTAATTCATATTTATTAATTATATTTATTTAAGTTTATTTTTAATTGAGTATTCCTTTACTATTAAGATGTATTTCAATTCTTTTTTATTATTACCTTATTTCTTATGCCATATTGTGTGTATTTCTCTTTTTAATTACCAATAAATTATTTAATTATTGCTTAGGTTGACTTAATTTTGTTACACATATACATTAGGTAACATATTCTTATATCAGTTTGACTATCATTTCTTAGATTATTATTAATTTACTAAGAGGTTAATTTAAATTTTAAAAACACTGTTATTTAATATATCTTTAAGTATTGTAACTTGTTTGCTCTAACCATGACTTCCATTTGCAGTGTTTATCCCAAGTATAAAAAAGTTCTTTCAGAAACAGTTCCTGCTTCTTTTTCTGGCAAAAGGGCCACATTTGGAAAAAAGGGAGTACTAAGTCTTGATTTTGTGTATGAAATATGTAAGAATAAGGAACTCTTTTTAGAATTTGCAAGAGAAACTAGTCTGATTAAATCAGAATTTTTGTGCCCTAAGTGCAATGTTGCAATGAAGTATGGTAAGAAAAGCTCTATTTCAGAAGGATACTCATGGATTTGCAGAAATTCCGAAAACAACAAAGTATGTGGCTCAGCTAAAACCATACGTCATGGCTCGTGGTTCAATTGTAGCAAACTGAAATTGAATGAGATTTTTCGTCTTACTTATCACTTGATCATGGGAAAAGAATAAGAGATAAAAGCATACTTCTATTTCTCTTCAGGTACCGTTGCAGATAGGAGGCAATTTTTAAATGAAGTTACTCTAGATTATGTAGAAACAAGCTCAGAGAAGATCGGTGGTGAAGGTAAGATTGTGGAAGTTGATGAATCCAAATTTTGAAAAAGAAACTATAATAGAAGCCATGCAGTGGAGGGGCAGTGGGTATTTGGAGGTGTAGAACGACGATCAGGTAAGGTATTTTTAGTAGCAGTGCACAACCGAACTCGTGCAACTTTAGTGAACACGATCATGGAATGGATAGAGCCGGGAACCATGATTTTTTCCGACAAATGGAAGGCATATGAAACATTAGGACGAGAAGGGTTTGATCATTTAACGGTAAACCATCGTCTGATTAAATCAGAATTTTTGTGCCCTAAGTGCAATGTTGCAATCAAGTATGGTAAGAAAAGCTCTATTTCAGATGGTTACTCATGGATTTGCAGAATTACCGAAAACAACAAAGTATGTGGCTAAGCTAAAACCATACGTCATGGATCGTGGTTCAATTGTAGCAAACTGAAATTGAATGAGATTTTTCGTCTTACTTATCACTTGATCATGGGAAACAGAACAAAAGAGATAAGAGCATACTTCTATTTCTCTTCAGGTACCATTGCAAATAGGAGGCAATTTGTAAATGAAGTTATTCTGGATTATGTAGAAACAAGCTCAGAGAAGATCGGTGGTGAAGGTAAGATTGTGGAATTTGATGAATCCAAATTTGGAAAAAGAAACTATAATAGAAGCCATGCAGTGGAGGGGCAGTGGGTATTTGGAGGTGTAGAACGACGATCAGGTAAGGTATTTTTAGTAGCAGTGCACAACCGAACTCGTGCAACTTTAGTGAACACGATCAAGGAATGGATAGAGCCGGGAACCATGATTTTTTCCGACAAATGGAAGGCATATGAAACATTAGGACGAGAAGGGTTTGATCATTTAACGGTAAACCATCGTCTGATTAAATCAGAATTTTTGTGCCCTAAGTGCAATGTTGCAATCAAGTATGGTAAGAAAAGCTCTATTTCAGATGGTTACTCATGGATTTGCAGAATTACCGAAAACAACAAAGTATGTGGCTAAGCTAAAACCATACGTCATGGATCGTGGTTCAATTGTAGCAAACTGAAATTGAATGAGATTTTTCGTCTTACTTATCACTTGATCATGGGAAACAGAACAAAAGAGATAAGAGCATACTTCTATTTCTCTTCAGGTACCATTGCAGATAGGAGGCAATTTGTAAATGAAGTTATTCTGGATTATGTAGAAACAAGCTCAGAGAAGATCGGTGGTGAAGGTAAGATTGTGGAATTTGATGAATCCAAATTTGGAAAAAGAAACTATAATAGAAGCCATGCAGTGGAGGGGCAGTGGGTATTTGGAGGTGTAGAACGACGATCAGGTAAGGTATTTTTAGTAGCAGTGCAAAACCGAACTCGTGCAACTTTAGTGAACACGATCATGGAATGGATAGAGCCGGGAACCATGATTTTTTCCGACAAATGGAAGGCATATGAAACATTAGGACGAGAAGGAATTGTTCATTTAACGGTAAACCATCGTCTGATTAAATCAGAATTTTTGTGCCCTAAGTGCAATGTTGCAATCAAGTATGGTAAGAAAAGCTCTATTTCAGATGGTTACTCATGGATTTGCAGAAATACCGAAAACAACAAAGTATGTGGCTCAGCTAAAACCATACGTCATGGCTCGTGGTTCAATTGTAGCAAACTGAAATTGAATGAGATTTTTCGTCTTACTTATCACTTGATCATGGGAAACAGAACAAAAGAGATAAGAGCATACTTCTATTTCTCTTCAGGTACCATTGCAGATAGGAGGCAATTTGTAAATGAAGTTATTCTGGATTATGTAGAAACAAGCTCAGAGAAGATCGGTGGTGAAGGTAAGATTGTGGAAGTTGATGAATCCAAATTTGGAAAAAGAAACTATAATAGAAGCCATGCAGTGGAGGGGCAGTGGGTATTTGGAGGTGTAGAACGACGATCAGGTAAGGTATTTTTAGTAGCAGTGCACAACCGAACTCGTGCAACTTTAGTGAACACGATCATGGAATGGATAGAGCCGGGAACCATGATTTTTTCCGACAAATGGAAGGCATATGAAACATTAGGACGAGAAGGGTTTGATCATTTAACGGTAAACCATCGTCTGATTAAATCAGAATTTTTGTGCCCTAAGTGCAATGTTGCAATCAAGTATGGTAAGAAAAGCTCTATTTCAGATGGTTACTCATGGATTTGCAGAAATACCGAAAACAACAAAGTATGTGGCTCAGCTAAAACCATACGTCATGGCTCGTGGTTCAATTGTAGCAAACTGAAATTGAATGAGATTTTTCGTCTTACTTATCACTTGATCATGGAAACAGAACAAAAGAGATAAGAGCATACTTCTATTTCTCTTCAGGTACCATTGCAGATAGGAGGCAATTTGTAAATGAAGTTATTCTGGATTATGTAGAAACAAGCTCAGAGAAGATCGGTGGTGAAGGTAAGATTGTGGAATTTGATGAATCCAAATTTGGAAAAAGAAAGTATAATAGAAGCCATGCAGTGGAGGGGCAGTGGGTATTTGGAGGTGTAGAACGACGATCAGGTAAGGTATTTTTAGTAGCAGTACAAAACCGAACTCGTGCAACTTTAGTGAACACGATCATGGAATGGATAGAGCCGGGAACCATGATTTTTTCCGACAAATGGAAGGCATATGAAACATTAGGACGAGAAGGGTTTGATCATTTAACGGTAAACCATCGTCTGATTAAATCAGAATTTTTGTGCCCTAAGTGCAATGTTGCAATCAAGTATGGTAAGAAAAGCTCTATTTCAGATGGTTACTCATGGATTTGCAGAATTACCGAAAACAACAAAGTATGTGGCTAAGCTAAAACCATACGTCATGGATCGTGGTTCAATTGTAGCAAACTGAAATTGAATGAGATTTTTCGTCTTACTTATCACTTGATCATGGGAAACAGAACAAAAGAGATAAGAGCATACTTCTATTTCTCTTCAGGTACCATTGCAGATAGGAGGCAATTTGTAAATGAAGTTATTCTGGATTATGTAGAAACAAGCTCAGAGAAGATCGGTGGTGAAGGTAAGATTGTGGAATTTGATGAATCCAAATTTGGAAAAAGAAAGTATAATAGAAGCCATGCAGTGGAGGGGCAGTGGGTATTTGGAGGTGTAGAACGACGATCAGGTAAGGTATTTTTAGTAGCAGTGCAAAACCGAACTCGTGCAACTTTAGTGAACACGATCATGGAATGGATAGAGCCGGGAACCATGATTTTTTCCGACAAATGGAAGGCATATGAAACATTAGGACGAGAAGGGTTTGATCATTTAACGGTAAACCATCGTCTGATTAAATCAGAATTTTTGTGCCCTAAGTGCAATGTTGCAATCAAGTATGGTAAGAAAAGCTCTATTTCAGATGGTTACTCATGGATTTGCAGAAATACCGAAAACAACAAAGTATGTGGCTCAGCTAAAACCATACGTCATGGCTCGTGGTTCAATTGTAGCAAACTGAAATTGAATGAGATTTTTCGTCTTACTTATCACTTGATCATGGAAAACAGAACAAAAGAGATAAGAGCATACTTCTATTTCTCTTCAGGTACCATTGCAGATAGGAGGCAATTTGTAAATGAAGTTATTCTGGATTATGTAGAAACAAGCTCAGAGAAGATCGGTGGTGAAGGTAAGATTGTGGAATTTGATGAATCCAAATTTGGAAAAAGAAAGTATAATAGAAGCCATGCAGTGGAGGGGCAGTGGGTATTTGGAGGTGTAGAACGACGATCAGGTAAGGTATTTTTAGTAGCAGTACAAAACCGAACTCGTGCAACTTTAGTGAACACGATCATGGAATGGATAGAGCCGGGAACCATGATTTTTTCCGACAAATGGAAGGCATATGAAACATTAGGACGAGAAGGGTTTGATCATTTAACGGTAAACCATCGTCTGATTAAATCAGAATTTTTGTGCCCTAAGTGCAATGTTGCAATCAAGTATAGTAAGAAAAGCTCTATTTCAGATGGTTACTCATGGATTTGCAGAAATTCCGAAAACAAAGTATGTGGCTCAGCTAAAACCATACGTAATGGCTCGTGGTTCAATTGTAGCAAACTGAAATTGAATGAGATTTTTCGTCTTACTTATCACTTGATCATGGGAAACAGAACAAAAGAGATAAAAGCATACTTCTATTTCTCTTCAGGTACCGTTACAGATAGGAGGCAATTTGTAAATGAAGTTGCTCAGAGAAGATCGGTGGTGAAGGTAAGATTGTGGAAGTTGATGAATCCAAATTTTGAAAAAGAAACTATAATAGAAGCCATGCAGTGGAGGGGCAGTGGGTATTTGGAGGTGTAGAACGACGATCAGGTAAGGTATTTTTAGTAGCAGTGCACAACCGAACTCGTGCAACTTTAGTGAACACGATCATGGAATGGATAGAGCCGGGAACCATGATTTTTTCCGACAAATGGAAGGCATATGAAACATTAGGACGAGAAGGGTTTGATCATTTAACGGTAAACCATCGTCTGATTAAATCAGAATTTTTGTGCCCTAAGTGCAATGTTGCAATCAAGTATAGTAAGAAAAGCTCTATTTCAGATGGTTACTCATGGATTTGCAGAAATTCCGAAAACAAAGTATGTGGCTCAGCTAAAACCATACGTAATGGCTCGTGGTTCAATTGTAGCAAACTGAAATTGAATGAGATTTTTCGTCTTACTTATCACTTGATCATGGAAAAAGAACAAAAGAGATAAAAGCATACTTCTATTTCTCTTCAGGTACCATTGCAGATATGAGGCAATTTGTAAATGAAGTTATTCTGGATTATGTAGAAACAAGCTCAGAGAAGATCGGTGGTGAAGGTAAGATTGTGGAATTTGATGAATCCAAATTTGGAAAAAGAAAGTATAATAGAAGCCATGCAGTGGAGGGGCAGTGGGTATTTGGAGGTGTAGAACGACGATCAGGTAAGGTATTTTTAGTAGCAGTGCACAACCGAACTCGTGCAACTTTAGTGAACACGATCATGGAATGGATAGAGCCGGGAACCATGATATTTTCCGACAAATGGAAGGCATATGAAACATTAGGACGAGAAGGGTTTGATCATTTAACGGTAAACCATCGTCTGATTAAATCAGAATTTTTGTGCCCTAAGTGCAATGTTGCAATCAAGTATGGTAAGAAAAGCTCTATTTCAGATGGTTACTCATGGATTTGCAGAAATACCGAAAACAACAAAGTATGTGGCTCAGCTAAAACCATACGTCATGGCTCGTGGTTCAATTGTAGCAAACTGAAATTGAATGAGATTTTTCGTCTTACTTATCACTTGATCATGGAAACAGAACAAAAGAGATAAGAGCATACTTCTATTTCTCTTCAGGTACCATTGCAGATAGGAGGCAATTTGTAAATGAAGTTATTCTGGATTATGTAGAAACAAGCTCAGAGAAGATCGGTGGTGAAGGTAAGATTGTGGAATTTGATGAATCCAAATTTGGAAAAAGAAAGTATAATAGAAGCCATGCAGTGGAGGGGCAGTGGGTATTTGGAGGTGTAGAACGACGATCAGGTAAGGTATTTTTAGTAGCAGTACAAAACCGAACTCGTGCAACTTTAGTGAACACGATCATGGAATGGATAAAGCCGGGAACCATGATTTTTTCCGACAAATGGAAGGCATATGAAACATTAGGACGAGAAGGAATTGTTCATTTAACGGTAAACCATCGTCTGATTAAATCAGAATTTTTGTGCCCTAAGTGCAATGTTGCAATCAAGTATAGTAAGAAAAGCTCTATTTCAGATGGTTACTCATGGATTTGCAGAAATTCCGAAAACAAAGTATGTGGCTCAGCTAAAACCATACGTAATGGCTCGTGGTTCAATTGTAGCAAACTGAAATTGAATGAGATTTTTCGTCTTACTTATCACTTGATCATGGAAAAAGAACAAAAGAGATAAAAGCATACTTCTATTTCTCTTCAGGTACCATTGCAGATATGAGGCAATTTGTAAATGAAGTTATTCTGGATTATGTAGAAACAAGCTCAGAGAAGATCGGTGGTGAAGGTAAGATTGTGGAATTTGATGAATCCAAATTTGGAAAAAGAAAGTATAATAGAAGCCATGCAGTGGAGGGCAGTGGGTATTTGGAGTGTAGAACGACGATCAGGTAAGGTATTTTTAGTAGCAGTGCAAACCGAACTCGTGCAACTTTAGTGAACACGATCAGGAATGGATAGAGCGGGAACCATGATTTTTTCCGACAAATGGAAGGCATATGAAACATTAGGACGAGAAGGGTTTGATCATTTAACGGTAAACCATCGTCTGATTAAATCAGAATTTTTGTGCCCTAAGTGCAATGTTGCAATCAAGTATAGTAAGAAAAGCTCTATTTCAGATGGTTACTCATGGATTTGCAGAAATACCGAAAACAACAAAGTATGTGGCTCAGCTAAAACCATACGTCATGGCTCGTGGTTCAATTGTAGCAAACTGAAATTGAATGAGATTTTTCGTCTTACTTATCACTTGATCATGGGAAACAGAACAAAAGAGATAAGAGCATACTTCTATTTCTCTTCAGGTACCGTTACAGATAGGAGGCAATTTGTAAATGAAGTTGCTCAGAGAAGATCGGTGGTGAAGGTAAGATTGTGGAAGTTGATGAATCCAAATTTTGAAAAAGAAACTATAATAGAAGCCATGCAGTGGAGGGGCAGTGGGTATTTGGAGGTGTAGAACGACGATCAGGTAAGGTATTTTTAGTAGCAGTGCACAACCGAACTCGTGCAACTTTAGTGAACACGATCAAGGAATGGATAGAGCCGGGAACCATGATTTTTTCCGACAAATGGAAGGCATATGAAACATTAGGACGAGAAGGGTTTGATCATTTAACGGTAAACCATCGTCTGATTAAATCAGAATTTTTGTGCCCTAAGTGCAATGTTGCAATCAAGTATGGTAAGAAAAGCTCTATTTCAGATGGTTACTCATGGATTTGCAGAAATACCGAAAACAACAAAGTATGTGGCTCAGCTAAAACCATACGTCATGGCTCGTGGTTCAATTGTAGCAAACTGAAATTGAATGAGATTTTTCGTCTTACTTATCACTTGATCATGGGAAACAGAACAAAAGAGATAAGAGCATACTTCTATTTCTCTTCAGGTACCGTTGCAGATAGGAGGCAATTTTTAAATGAAGTTACTCTAGATCAGCTATTCTCAACCGCTGGTCCGGCGGACCACCAGCGGTCCGCGGAGAAATCTTACCGGTCCGCGGACAATTTCTTCTATTCGCGAAAAAAATTTACTTATCAAAAAAAAAATAATAATTATAACTAAATTTTAATTTATAAAATTACGAAATACAAATATATCTTGAACTAATTTTAATTCTATGTAATTTATGGTTAGTACGGCACTGAAGAAAAATTCCCAAAATGCTGACAAAAGTGCGCGAGAGCGCGGCGCGTAAACCCCTCTGTTGGCGACAGACACTTAAGCCGGGGTTATAATAGTATATAGATCACAGCTTATTTGTGTTCGGTGGATCACAGAACACGGAAGCGTTGATTGAAGGAGTTCTTACAGAAGGTTAATAGATTTGATGTGTGATCTGGTACAGTTTTATCGTTGTATAGTCTGGAAGTTTTTAAGTTATTGTTAAACGAAACATTATTATAATAATTATATATCTGTTTAACTGGATTGGACCAATATAACAGTAAGTTTATTGATTATTTATATACTTGTATGTATGTATGTAGGCGCTAATAAAAAAATATTTTTTAACCCTTAGTAAGATGAACCGTAAACAAGGCACGATATTTAATTTTTTGAATACCAGTTCAACGTCTCAAAAAAATGACGACAAAACAGAAATTCCACCAGGAAAAAAGAGAAAACCATTTATCAGACACTACAACCACGAATATTTAAAATATGGTTTTATTCTTTGGCCCAATTCTACGGAAGAAGATATACGTCCGATGTGTATCATTTGCCATGAAGTTTTAGTAAATGATGCTATGAAACCAGCGAAAATGTTACGACATCTGAAGGCTAAACATTCCGAGCTGGAAAAAAAGCCGCGTGAATATTTTGAGCGTAAAAAACAAGAATTAGGATTACAAACAAAAACATTTAAACAAAATTTTATTCACAACAAGTCATTATTAAAATGTTCGTACCTAGTTGCCCTTCGGATTGCTAAAACCAAAAAATCCTTTACTACTGGGGAAAATTTAATAAAACCAGTTTTAATAGACGTCTGTTTAGAAATGTTTGGACTCTCTGCTGTTGATAAAATCAAATCGATTCCCTTATCTAATGATACTATAAGAAGAAGAATTGAAAAATTATCAGAGAATGTGGAATATCAATTAATACAAAAGATAAAGGAATCATCACTTTTTGCAATACAAATCGACGAATCATGCGATATTTCTAAAAAGGCCATATTAATTTGCTATGTTAGATATATTAATTTTATTTTGGAAGAAATAAAAGAAGAATTCTTGTGTTGTATAGAATTGGTTTCATATACAACAAGTGATGAGATTTTTAAAGCACTTAATTCTTATGTTATTAAACATTCTTTAGAATGGAAAAATTGCGTAGGTGTGTGTTCCGATGGGGCGGCTAGTATGGCTGGCAGACATTGTGGTGTTACTAAAAGAATTCAGCAAGCAGTTAATTCTGATTTATTAATTACCCACTGTATAATCCACAGACAACATTTAGCAGCGAAAAGTTTATCCACAGAATTACATGAGGTTTTAGCGGAATCTATAAAAATTATTAATTTTATCAAAAAAAGCAATTTAAACAGTAGGTTATTCGCAATATTTTGTCAGGAGGTTGGTGCCAAACATGAGCAGTTATTATTGCATACAGAAGTTCGATGGCTCTCGCGGGGTAAGATTTTAACCAGGCTTTTTGAATTAAAGACGGAAGTAGAAATATTTTTAAGAGAAAAAAATAATCCTTTGAGTATGCATTTTTCTGATGTAGAATGGGTTGCAAAACTAGCATATTTAAGTGATATATTTTCATATATCAACGATTTAAATTTGAGTTTACAAGGAACTTCTATAAATGCGTTTCATTTATTTAATAAAATAGATGGATTCAAGAAAAAAATTAATTTTTGGGTGGATAAAGTAAATACCAATAATATTGATGTATTTAATAATTATTTTGATTTTATTAATTTGCAACAAGATTTAAACGTATCAAAATTAAATATAATCATTGGGCATCACTTACAATCTTTAAAAAATGGTTTCGAAAAATATTTCCCATCTGAAAATACCACGTGTGAAAGAAATGTGTGGATAACAAACCCCTTCATACCATATGAGAGTAGTAAGTTAAATTTAAGTGACAGAGAATATGAATCCCTCCTTGAGATTAGTACAGATATTATGTTAAAAGCTAGTTTTTCAACAATGTCCCTAGATAAATTTTGGATCAAATTGAAAAATGAATATCCATCTCTATACGAGAAAGCAATGAAAATGTTAGTCCCCTTCGCAACTACATATTTATGTGAAGCGGGATTTTCATCTATGACGGTAATAAAAAATAAATTTAGAAATCGTCTTTCGGTTATTTCGCCGCTCCGACTTAGCTTGACTAATTTAGAACCCACAATTGAAAAGTTGATTGAAGAAGAGCAGTCACAATCTTCTCATTAACAATACATGCCAATATAAAAATTTTAGATATTTAATTTAGTGTAGTATCACATGTTGGAGTATTTTGTTGTGTTCATATGCAATGATTTTGTGATTTTTTTTATAATTTCTGATATTTTTTGTTGTAATTTTTTTCAGGGTTTGTTATTTATTAAAAAATTATTATTACAAACAAACAATAAATTATGTTAAAATGGTTGAGGCTTTCGCGGCCGTTGTTTTGACTTGAAGTAGTTCTAGTCGGGCTTAAATGCCGTCGTTGGTTGGAATTGCTTCCTGACGTTTCGCTGCACGAGTGGCTAGCTTTTTCTGAGGTGCTTCCATCTCCATCCAGTCTGCATCCAACCTTTGAGATGAACACCTCAGAAGAAGCTAGCCACTCGTGCCAGCGAAACGTCAGGAAGCAATTCCAACCAACGACAACCTTTAAGCCCGACTAGAACTACTTCAATTCAATAAATTATGTTTTGTTTTATAAATTTTTTTGATTTAATTTTTTAGTAATCGTAAGAGTGATATTTTTGTTGTGTTCCTATGTCCATGAATTTGTGATTTTTTTTTATAATTTTCTGTGATTTTCGTTGAAGTTTTATTATATATATTATATGTAAATAATATAATTACATATATTTACATTTAAATATTATTGTAAGCAAATGATAATAAACACGTTCCAATTAACTTATGTAGTAGTTCTAAAAAACCTAGTAAAATTTTGTTGTTAAAAAAATATCACCGGTCCGCGAATTATTTTTACAAATTTTACCGGTCCGCGGGCCAAAAAAGGTTGAGAAACGCTGCTCTAGATTATGTAGAAACAAGATCAGAGAAGATCGGTGGTGAAGGTAAGATTGTGGAAGTTGATGAATCCAAATTTGGAAAAAGAAACTATAATAGAAGCCATGCAGTGGAGGGGCAGTGGGTATTTGGAGGTGTAGAACGACGATCAGGTAAGGTATTTTTAGTAGCAGTGCACAACCGAACTCGTGCAACTTTAGTGAACACGATCAAGGAATGGATAGAGCCGGGAACCATGATTTTTTCCGACAAATGGAAGGCATATGAAACATTAGGACGAGAAGGGTTTGATCATTTAACGGTAAACCATCGTCTGATTAAATCAGAATTTTTGTGCCCTAAGTGCAATGTTGCAATCAAGTATGGTAAGAAAAGCTCTATTTCAGATGGTTACTCATGGATTTACAGAAATTCCGAAAACAACAAAGTATATGTGGCTCAGCTAAAACCATACGTCATGGCCCGTGGTTCAATTGTAGCAAACTGAAATTGAATGAGATTTTTCGTCTTACTTATCACTTGATCATGGGAAACAGAACAAAAGAGATAAAAGCATACTTCTATTTCTCTTCAGGTACCGTTACAGATAGGAGGCAATTTGTAAATGAAGTTACTCTGGATTATGTAGAAACAAGCTCAGTGTGAGTGAGTGAATGTAGGGTTTAATGGCGCAAGAGCCGATTTCGGCTGAGCTGCGCCAATCGTTAAAATATTAAAAATCCATTTAAAATACTCAAATATAGTTAAAAGCCTCACACAAATAAACAACAATCAGATTTTGGTGGGGCACACCCCACCAAGTCAGACAAGTTTAAAACAGTTCAGAAAATCAAAATATTTTATATTCAACTAAAAAATTGCTAATAACAAGTTTTTGGTGGGGATTATCCCCACAAAGTACGATAAGTATGATTCAATCGCGCCCCTTCCGGAGCTTGGTCGGAGTTAAATATTTTTTTTCATAACTTCTTCTTCTGCTTCAATTTGTTTTTCGGTTTTCCACTTAGGGCAGAATTTGGAATCAGCTGTATGGGGTTGAGAGCAATTAATACATTTAGGCTCTAGAGTGCAATCTGTAGAGGAATGCTCTACAGATGCACACCTAGAGCACGTTAGTTGGCCACGGCAGGAAGTTTGTGAATGTCCAAACCTCTGACACTTGAAACAGCGCAGAGGATTCGGAATGTATGGACGGATTTTACAGTTTAAATAACCAACTTTTATTGTATTTGGTAGTTTCGGGCTATTGAATGTTAATATTAAATGTTTTGTAGGAATAATTGTACTATCTTTTTTAATTGTAATTCTCCTGATGTGGATAACACCCTGATCAGAAAATCCCTCAAGGATTTCTGCTTCAGGGGTGGTCATCAAGTCAGTTTTAGAAATGACACCTCGACAGGAATTTAAAGATTTGTGGGGGCTGACTGTTAAAGTTGAATCTAGAAATGTTTTGGCTAACAAAAAAGATTTCGCTTGCAGTGAGGATGAAGTTTCTATTAACAAATCACCAGAACGCAATTTTCGAACAGATTTTGGATTTCCACCTATTCCGTGAAGAGCCTTTTGTATGGCAAACGGAGATTTGCGTGACATTTCATTATTAGGTAAAGTTAAAATCAAAAATCGTGCATGTTTAGCAATATCGTCAATGTTTGAGTTGCGTAATACGAGGCCTTTACCCTGGCACATCAGACTTGGATCCATAAACGCAAAATAAGCTTCGATCTGGCTTGCCTCCACCCACCATGGAGTCCAACAAGGGAGGCAGTGTGCCGGTCAACTGACAATAGTCAGGCACGGCGCTTACCTGGAGTACACCCAGAATATAGTGCTACAGCAACAGGGCGAGGATCCAACGGGTAAACCCGCCACCCCTTATCTGTAGCACTAACCCTACAGCAATGTCTCCGAAAAGACTTATCACCAGCCGAGTGACAGGAGCGGGCTCACTCCTGCCACCCGTCTACAGCGAGTGAGTGAGTGAGTATAGTGTTTAATGGCGCAAGAGCCAATCTCGGCTAAGCTGCGCCAAACATTTGTTTTAATTTCCATAAAAATTCTAAAAAAATATAATCTGATATTTAAAAATTGACATGAAATAGAGCATAACATAATATATAATTCATTAAAATTGTATTTTAAAAAATTGTTTTCTTTTCTTTTTCTTTTACACGATTAAAATACTATAAAACGAGTTTAAAAATTTCGAAAATAATGTAAAAAATGACTTTAAATTTGAACAAGTTATTTACAAATAAAATTTTATATAATCAGTCTAATTGTTTTTTCCGATTTCTTGTCGGTGTCATGTAGTGGCTAAAACCAGTTTCATAATGGCTATCCATCAATTGTTCACTGACGTTATAGAGTATCACATCCTCATCTTCTGAGGTGTATTGCACAAAACTCTTCTTCGGCTTGTGAGGTGTCATTTTAATTTCGATTTCTTGTTTTTTTGCTTTAGAACGCTTTTTCCTATCTTTAAAATTTTGCTGCTTTAGATGCAGCAGAGGTTCGACTATTGGATATCTCTGTATCAAGTAATGGTATAGATGGAAGAATTTCAATTGGTAAGGAGTTGGATGAGGAAGCAGATATGTTGGATGACGTTTCCATAGGGCTGAACATATTATTCGTGATGGAAAGCACAGCAGTAGACATAGGAATAGGTGGCTGAGGTTCTGACACTGTATCTACTATTGAAGAGGCGGCAGGCAATAAGTTTGTCTGGGTTGACAATGATGTGGATATTGATGTATTTCGTTTCAAGAGGGATGAAGTTGGTTGAAGTAATTTTATAGGTGGACAAACTATTTTTGTTATATTTTCATCCGTTTGTGTGGAATTGCTTACAGTTATAAATTTGGCAGCCTGAGCGTAGGTGTGAGATGGTTGTGGGGCTATTAATTTTCGGGCTTCTGCATATGATATATTTTTATTAGATTTAATTGTTTGTATTTCTTTTTCGATCTTCCATTTAGGGCACAGTTTTGAATCGGAGGAACGAGGCTGTGAACAATTAACGCATTTCTGCTCCAGACTGCAATCTGTGGAAGGATGTCCAACAGTTGCACATCTAGAGCACGTCAATTGCCCACGGCAGGAAGTTTGTGAGTGTCCGAACCTCTGGCACTTAAAACAGCGCAGAGGATTCGGAATATATGGACGGATTTTACAATTCAAATAACCAGCTTTAATAGTTTTGGGCAGAGAGGGGCTGCTGAAAGTTAAAATTATATGTTTTGTAGGGATAATTTTAGCATCTTTTTTAATAGTAATTCTCCTGATCTGAATCACACCCTGATCAGAAAATCCTTCAAGGATTTCTGCATCAGGAGTGTTCAACAAGTCAGGTTCAGAAATGACACCGCGAGAAGTATTTAGAGATTTGTGAGGACTTATTCTTATGGTAGAGTCGAGAAAAGATTTGGCAAGTAAAAATGACTTCGTTTGTAAAGCAGAACATGTTTCAATTAATAAATCACCGGATCGCAAACGTTTCACTGATTTAGGTTCGCCACCTATTCCAATAAGTGCCTTATGAATGGCAAATGGTGACTTTTTAGACATTTCATCGTTTTCCAAGGATATTATTAAAAATCTTACTTGTTTAGCAACTTGATCGACGTTAAGAGTGGGTAAATTAAGGCCTTTACCCTGGCACATCAGCATTGGATCCATAAAAGAAAACTGAAATTCATCCTGGCGTGCCTCCACCCACCACGGAGTCCAACAAGAGAGGCAGTGTGCCGGTCAAACTGGCAAATGCCAGGCACGGCGCTTACCTGGAGTACACCCAGAATATAGTGCTACAGCATCAGGGCGAGGATCCAACGGGTAAACCCGCCACCCCTTATCTGCAGCACTAACCCTACAGCAATGTCTCCGAAGAGACTCATCACCAGCCGATTGACAGGAGCGGGCTCACTCCTGCCACCCGTCTACAGCGAAGCGTGGGCCAAAGGGTACGCAAAAGGTATCCCCAGGACACCATTTTCCTCCTTACGGGACGCCGCACACGGCAAACGTGCGGGTCGGATAACCAACAGTGTTAGTCAAAAAATAAGTAATAATACGATTATTGAAATCAAAAGTCGAACAAATTAAAAATTAAATTAAACTAATTAAACTCAATCAAAATGAATACAAAAATATGTTATTAATAACGAATAAGGATATATCTAATAGAAAAAATGAATACTTGTACACATGTACATTTCGAAAAAAATTGGTCTGTATTCTAGACGGGAAATGAATGAAAGAATTATATGACAAGAAAGAGGGTCGAAAATAGAGAAAGACCACTAGGGTACCCCGGGGTTGTGAATCCCGTGTTTACCAAAGGCAGTAAACCCCTTGGGTAAAGGAAAAGATCACTAGGGCACCTCGGGATTGTGACACCCGTACTCACCTAAAGAAGGTGAGCCCCCTGAGGGGCATCCAATGCAGGAAACGCGCTTGAAGAAAAGGCAAAATAAGTGCAAAATATCGCAACTTTACCTTTATTGTCGAAAATAATCACTTATTTTTGGTTGTAACATTGTACACCTTCGTTTTTTCGCTGCAAGGTCTCTGATTCTCTTCAGCAGCAGTAGTTGAGTAGGACAGCATTCTGATTGTTGTTCGTACCACTCCATAGCTGTCTCTAACGCAGCAAACGCGTCAGTATTTGATAGACCCTTGCTACTTTCGATGTTGTTGTCCTCGTCTTCATCCGTTTCATCGTCGACAGGGTTGGATTCTTTCTGCACGGAAGTCACAATTTCGTCATCATTTAGCATTTGAAATCCACAGTCTTCTGCATCGCATGCCATCCAGGTTTCTACATCGACAAAACTCAACCAAAGAGCACGTATACACCTCCTCACTTTGAAACAAACTGAACTAATATTCCGCGCAGATGTTTACCAAATCACACAACTAAAATTCCCCAAATATCCCTCACCTTGAGTTTTCCCGTCACTTTTGGGCTCACGCGAAACAGCTGTTGAGCATTGCACTGTTCGAAAACGTATCCAGACTTTGGTCCAGATATTTGACGCTCCGGATAATAAACGTTCGGATACGTTCTACTGTATATTAATATTATTATAAAAATTTTTGATCTAAAAAAATTTCAATATATTTCACGTATTACTTATATGATAGGTTAACATCAAATTTACCTTTTAAGTGCACATTTCCTCTTTGTTTAAATCAAAGCAAGGATGGGCATTACGTCAATCGCGATAGATTGGTGGACCGCCAAGATATTTTGGGGTAACCACCTTTGTAAAGAACTAAGATGCGCATACTAAAAGAAACATATTTACGAACCGCAGCCGCCAGCTAAAATGAAGAATCGGCTTTTTACAATTGATGTGATTATGCTTACTAAAGAATATGATTCGATAAATGTGTAGACGACGCATGTGTTTTTAATGAATGTTCACGATGAGCCTTAAGATGACTACCCAAAATTCGCCGTTTTTGTGAAAATTTTCGAAATTTCTTTTATGCTTTTATTTTATAGCCCATACATTTTTAGGTTCCAAAAACACTCTATTTTTATTTCTACGATATTTAGAAACAAAGTTATAACATACTAATTAGTAAACCGAAAAGGGAGTTTACAAAACCGGAAGTAGATCTCTACACAGAATATTTTTAATATATTGAATTGAAATTTTCAGAGCATGATTTATTTAATTATATCTGTGTTTTGAATCAAAATCTAATCTCTGTGTATATATTTATGTATTTTATTGTTTTTTTATGAAAAAAAATCATTAATTTTTTAAAGAATTGTGTTTTTGCATAAAATTTGGCATATTTAAAAAAACTTTCCAAAGTAATACAAATCTTTTGATTCCTAACAGACAAAAATGTTTTATTCACGTATTGTATAAATATTACTTGAATACATGTATAAGAATTTTGTGTAACTATAATTTTTCATCAAAATTTCATTAAAAACGGCAGTTGTTGTAGTCTATAAAACTCTCTAGAAAACAGCAAAAGGTTAAAAAAAAAGTCCGAATTAGTTAAACATGAAGCTAAAGAGATTTTGACCTATAAATATGGTGAGTATAAAAAATGTACAATTAGTAGAAATTTTTTTATACTGTATTAAAATTTTTAAATGCATTTTCTGAGAAGCTATGTTTTTCAATTTTTTTGCTTCACGGTAAAGTTCACTACAGGATTTCTTTTTAATATATTGAATTGAAATTTTCAAAAAATGTTTTATTTAGTTTTATTTCTAGTATAGATTATTATCTAATATCTGTGTATATATTTATGCATTTATTGCACTTTTTGTTGGAAAACAACATGAATTTTTTGTAAAAAATTGAGTTCTTGCATAAAAAATGACATATTTCAAAAACTTTCAAAAGTATTACAAATCTTATAGTTCTAAGCACAGATAATGATATTATTTATGTATTGTATAAATATTATTCAAATATAATAATTAGAATTTTCAACACAAGCCTTAGCTTAACTGTAATTTTTCACTAAAATTTCAATCAAAATTCCCAATCTATCCAAAATTATTTTTAATATTGTGGAAATTGTACTTGAATTCCTAGTTTTATGCTCCATTTCAAGTAAAAAAGTGTTTATTTAGTTGAAAATTTATATATTTAAAAAAAAGTGCTCCGAAGATAGTCGCATACCTTAACACGTTCACTGCAGTTGCAGGGGGGAAAGCGATGCCAGCCGTTTAAGGGCACTTTTCCCAACACGTCTATTAAAAAGGAGAATAAGTGCTGATGATCAGTTCTTCCCGCAACAGCATGGGATTGGCTGTTGAGACATCATCCCACATCCCGCGTTTCTACGGGCTCGGGTTTTAGCATTGATGTCATGTTCCGCGATGGCACGAGACTTGACAGCGAACGAATCAAGTCAGTGCTTCTCAAACTTTTAATATTTCCGACCCATTAATCAATCGCCCCCCCCCCTCCATACAATATAAATGTATTGAATTCAATAATAATATACTTTGACGCCATAGCTACAACACGACTTTAACCTTTTAACATGCGTATATAAACGCCTCAGCCAGTGCGTTAATAGTCCTGGACGTAAAAATATGATTTTCAAAAGTACGATATTTCCTGTGCACTGCTATCTTTAAAATTATTTTTAAGTGGTAGTATATCAGTGCAAATGTGTACTTTATTTCTTATAATGTCATGAAGTATTTTTTGTTTGCTTTAAGTAAATTAATAATTTTTAAAATATTCTTTTGTTTTCAATTTTTCAATATGCCTGCGCCCCCCTCATAGGGCTATCACGCCCACCCACCCCCTTAGGGGCACGCCCCCCCCCCCCAGTTTGAGAAACGCTGAATTAAGTACACTGCTGGCCACCGTAAATGCAACACTAAGAAAGACTAGAGATAGCACAACAAAATTTATTTTGTAGATAACATGGTGACCAAGTATCAAGTGATTAAACTTATAGACTTCTGTGAAGAGTGGTTCCTGCCGGAATCAGTAACCAGAGTAGCCGCCATTGTTGGAGATCACCGCTGCCCCACGCCTCGGCATTGATTCAAAGAGACTTTGGACGTGTTCTTGGGGTACAGCAGACCAAGCAGCTTCCACACGTTGCCAAAGTGGATCTGGTGTGGCAGCTAGGGGTGTAATCTGGGTCAATCGTTGAGCAACCATGGACCACATGTTTTCTATCGGTGAAAGATCCGGAGAGCGAGCCGGCCAGAGAAGCAATTCAATCTGGTGATTGACGAAGAACCTTTGGACAATGCGTGCCACGTGTGGTCACGCATTATCTTGTTGAAATATGGCTGTGACCAAGCCCTGAAGATAAGGAAGGACAACTGGCTCCAACACCTCGGAGATGAGCTCTGGCTGCTTAAAGTAATAGCAATGCGTACTAGAGGAGTGCGAGAGTGATATCCAATACCGCCCCATACCATAATACCCAGTGCAGGACCAGTGTGGTGGTGCATAACGCAGCTGTTCAGCATCCTCTCTCCACGGTGTCTCCAGACTCGAATCCGACTATCGTGGTGTTGCAGACAGATGCGTGACTCGTCAGTAAAGACAACTTCATTCCATTCTGCCGCCCACATCCTTCTTTCATCACACCATTGGCGGCGGAGAAGTCTGTGGTTCTGCGTCAAGGGTAGACGAAGCAATGGACGCCTTGCGGACAGATCACTCTGCTGTAAATGGGGTCGAATGGTACGCGCAGACACTGAAGATGCGTTACAGACTCAATGTGCTGTGCTGTGGTTCGTGATGTGATTGAGTGATCCGTCACTGCCATGCGCACAATTTGCCTGTCCTCACGTGAAGTGGTGCACTGAGGTGGATGCGATCAACCAAGTCGGTCTGTCGTACCCTCCTGCATCCAACGGTCACATATCCGCATTACGGTTGTTTGGTTTCGTCCAACACGACTACCAATTTCCATGAAAGATAATCCACAATCTCGGTAGGCCACTATCCTTCCTCTGTCGAACTCGAATACTTGATCAAAAGCTAATCGCTGTTTTCTACGAGACATAACTGATCGTTTTTTGAAAAACCACAAGAAAAACACAATTGCCGAACTGGAAATCGTCGAAATCTCCAAGCCTTAAATAGCGCTTTGAGGTGGCGCCACAGGCGTGCGTGATGTGTGTCTGAGCTGAAATTCTAATCATTTGCATATATCACCTTCGCTAATGCATGTTGTAAATTTCATGTTATTTGCGGGCTTCCTTCAGGGTGTTGCTTTTACGGTGGCCAGCAGTGTACATGCATCGATTTCAGATTCATTCGGTTCACATATGCTCCCTGCTTGCTGCATTGAATACGTCCACTCTCCACGGTCTAGCAGTCGTTCATAGTTGCTCAAGTATTCAACTTGACATTTTTATGTTACTTGTGTTTTTATAGAAAAAATAGAAAGCTATCATATTTTAAAAGAGAGGTACACTGTCGAAAACAAGTGTTGGGAAAAGGATGCATACAACTTTGTAATGGGTTCTATTAGGGTTTCTCTTGGGTAAAATACTCTTTTTAACTGTGATTTTAGTTGAAAACCGCTTTTCGTAGAGAGGACTTGGTTTTATGTAAATGCAAGTTTCTATTTAAGTGCTAGTCGTGTAGTAGGAGAGGTTGGTTGAAAATTAATTCTAAGAAGAAAGCATAGTGTGAGCGACCTGTGGTCGCACTTAATATTAGTAATCAAAGAAGGAGAGATTAAGAGAAAGAGAGCCGTCCACCTTACGGCTGAGGATTAGGCAAGTAATGTATCAAGAACGTTCAGGAGAATATATAAGTGCTCATATTTATATTATAAGATTAATAATGTTGATTGTGCTCCTAGGGTTTAGTTATCAGAATGCATTCTCAGTAATTCTCAAAAAGTCTAATATGTGTTAAAAGAAATAAAAGTGTTTAACTTAAGAAATGTCTGATTCTTACTCGAACTCTCTCACACCCGCGATCAAAGGATCGCGATAACTTTAATACAGAATGGCCACACTTACGCCACTGGGTGGGCCACAACACCTTAAAAATATTAAAAGTAGCCTGTACCCTGGAAAAATCCGGGTAAGTGCAATTTCTTGTTTGCCTTTATTTTATTAATAAACTTATTTAATTTGCTGTTATACCGTGAAAAAAAAGAAACAGAAACTCATTAAAATATTACTTTAATATACTCGAAATAATTCTTCCCTAATAGAAAAAAAATCTTTCTAAAGTAGGGCCTTTAAAATTACAGTTGAAAAATGACTGCATGAAAACTACTCTTTCTCCTTCAAAATTAGAATTAAAATCTATCACTTTTCAGACTAGTTATTACTGTCAGATGACAATCAAATTTTCCTAGAATTTTTCCGACAGTTCAAATTATTTTTTTTCATCGTTTATATTAAATTCTTTTTTTTATCTATATGAATAACCTTGGGTTTTACTGAGTATATAATAGTTCAATACTTTTCAAAGAAAAGTCAATGTTCTTTAATGGTTTTACAGTATTTGGAGATGATTCATCAGATTCTAGGTCAAAGTTTTGAGCTTCCTAGACTCTTACGTTTTTCCAGATATTTGAGCAATTTAGGTATGTTCCATAATTCTAGCTCATAATTTTTTAGCACAGAAATAGAGTTTTGTTTTTCATTTATGCAGAAAAATAACGAGCAATTTCGTTGCTTGAATCGGAAATTTCCAAACACCCGGATCTAAACGAGCCACTCAAATCGCCATTTTGAATCTCCCAAAACAATTAATATGGTTTTGTTTTAAAAAATGAAGTGGGAATGCTTTGTAAAATGATATTCATGAAGGTTTTACTCCTTATCAACTAGTTCCTCTTCAATTAACCTTGTTCTAAGACGATGCCATTTTTTCGTTTATCCTCTTAGAAATGAAAACAAAAATAAATTTAAATGAAAAATTTGACACAAAGTTAAAATTTGATTCATGCAAATACACATGTATTGTTATGAGGCTCTCTAACGAGTTTCATCGATCAGAAAATTTTTCCAGGTTGGATTAGAAATCTACATATTTCAGATTCCACACAGACAAAAATGACCACTGCAGCCTTGAGTTCATAGTACCGAACTCGTGGTTGGAGTGTTGCGGGTTGAAATCTTGGTATCATTAAAGACCTGCTGTGGAGAGCGGCTGGTGCACGCTCAATCTATCGAAGCTCTATGTCGTCCTATTGTGTGTAGTTATGAGAGTGGAGTTATGAGAAATAAGCAATAATCCTTAAAATAAATATAAATGCGCAAGAACCTAGACAATTTATACCTGGATATATTCCTGTAAAAAGAAAATAATATTTTTAAACTCATATTCTTAAAAATTTTCACTTTTAAGATAGACGAATAGATTTTAGACTAGATTGTTTAAATTTTGAAAAATAAATAAGTTCAAAAGTCTTATTATGGTAGTAAATAATAGTAATTATTTCCAATGATTCTATTAGATTTTATTGAACAGTCAGGAATTATTTTGAAAAATCAAACCATTAATATACTAATTTTAATTAAAAAAATTTCACTACATTTTTAATGCTGGGAGAAACTTGTTCTACAAATTTGTAAATATATTTTCTCTCATTAAGAATTTTTTTTTTTTTTTTTTTGAGTAAGTTTTTGATGCATCGCCAATTCTAGGATTCTTGCAAAATATAATAAAAAGAAATATTTTTTATTGGTTCAAGGTAAATGAATCTAATCACGACTGCAATTAAATTTTATTATATTGCTCATCTGATTGGCTCTTTTAGTTATCGTTGCAATTTATCGTAGCCAATCAGGTATTTCTAAAATCAGGTATAAAAGTAGCCCTATTAATTAAATCCAGTCTTTACAGAAGAATGAATTTGACCGAAGAATAATTTTATATCATGAAACTTCATGGAATTTGTCCGAAAATCAAGACAAACTTCTTCAATTTGGATCGGCATTCTCTGTAGCTGACACTGGAGGTAAGTATGAATATAAATTATTTATCTATTTGCAACTGGCAGCAGTAATAACTTTTCTCAGTTAATTTTCATTACGTTTTACAAACTTTATTCTCATTTTCTGTTTATCTTTTTAATTTTTGAGATTAATTAAGCCACAAAATTGAAGTTGGAAGTTGTTTGCATGAATAGGAATTGAAATGAAGATTTTTTCATCTGCGTTTAAGATAAACAATTATATATAGTGAAGGTGTTTTTCTGTCTAAAAGTAGCCAAATCTGTACCTAAGCCTACGATTAAGGAGAACGCAATAAAATAATCCAAAGGATTCTTATACTTGAATTTATAATATTTAAAAAAAATTCAGCAGCATTGTTGCTATAAATTATTTTGCATCGAATAAATTTTTTTTTAGGTATCCGACTAGTTAGAAACCATGATTTTGAAAAAGCGTGTAAATGAATAATTTTTTTGAGATACTTAGTGTCACATGAATCAGAATGCACATATAAAATTGTCATAAGAAAATATCAATGCAATAAAATTTATTTAAGTGCAATTTTTTGGCAAAACAATGACGAAAAAATAACGCATTTTTGAAATGTTCTCCTTTGATGGAAAATGGTTATAATAATTATAATATTTTGTTTATGTATAGCTAATGTACAAAACTTGAAAAAGGATTTGTGGCCGCGGTAGCCTAGTGGTCAAGGTCACGGACTCCCGGCAGGCGTGTCGTGAGTTCGAGGCTAGTGCGGCTGAAGACCCGTCGTGTAGGGAGGGATGCACGTAAAGTCTGTCGACAGCTCAAATGTCTACCGTTGGTGTGGTGTGGTAGTTAGGACAAGGGTGCCAGCTCAGGTTTTGGTCTTCGTCCATTAACCATGTATCAGAATTACGAGATGCATGGTCAATAGCCCTCGCGTGTAGCTCTATAATACGACATTAATATACACTTATTACCTCCTCGAACAAGGATATTTGAAATATAAAATTTAGAAGCGGATTTACTCATATTTTGATGCATTAGAAATTTTCACATAAAACATCGATTATATTGCTGCAATTAATAGAGTAACTCTGAAAATCATACGAATTTTTTAAAAATCCTAGTTCGGACTCTGTTGAGCAATTTTTTTAAAGCTATATCTATAGGTAAAATATTATTAAGGAAAAAATTTTCTTCAAAAGAAGAATGTTTTAAAAATAAGTCATTTTTCCCCCTTTTTTGCCAAAAAAAAAAAATTGTATATAAATAATTTTTTTTAAGCAAAAATATTCTTAAAGAAATTTTATATGTATATTTTAACTCGGATGACAGTAAATGTCAAAAATATTATTCATTTGCACTTCCAAACACAGTCAGTGATGTTTAATTATTTGCTTTATTTCATGTATTTAATTTACCTTTCTTAAGAAAATCTATGCTCTGAATCCATTTATATATTATTGCATTTAATAGATTATATATATATATCATTTTATGTAATTCATAGTTCTTTGATAAATAATGACATCCATGAAATATTAATAGGTTTGAATTTAAAAATATTTAAAGGTTTGAGATTAAAATATTTTGTGTATTTTACCAATTTTTGAGATGTCTTTTACAAAAATGAAGCATTTCCTCACATTTAATGAAGGTACAACAAAAATCCGGAGTGTATAACGCGCATTTTTAACACAAAAATAAGTCTGAATTTTTAGGGTGCCCGTTATATGCCGGGTATAAAAATGAGAGCTTTAAAAATAAAAAGATGAGTATAGAAAAATTAATTAGACTTTTGCATATAAGGAAATACTGTTTATTTACAAGAAATGACATTCCTTATGAACTTAAAGAGTTGCAATTGTTGAAGTATGCTATTTTTTTTTTTCCAAAACTTGGGATAAGACCTCGAATAAATGACTTCGGAATTTAAGAGCACTGTGCGCGTATGTTTCAGGTACTCTTTCGTAAAAAAGGAGGTGCGCGTTATACGGCGAATATACCTAAAAACCATAAGTTGCAGCTTGAAAGTATAGATGCGCGTAAAACGGCGGTGCACGTTAAACGCCGTACTTTTACGGTGTGTAAGAAGGGTGTCTGGTAATTAAGTACCATTGCGTTCTACCACAACCGCAGTGGTAGTTTTGCAGTTCAGCGCTTGCGCATACGTGTCTCTGGCTGATTGTCAGTACAGTGACGTAATTACAGCCGGATTGTGTTGTTTTCACACGTGTTAAAGAGTGTTCAAATTAAGAAAGACAATTGCCGATCCTGCCTACTGTGAAGTGCGTTCTGTAATCCGTTTTTTGAACACAGGGAATGTCAAGCCAGTTGAAATTCGTCGCCAACTTGTGGAGATGTATGGTGAAAATGGAATGAAGTTGGAGCGAGAGTTCAGTGATGGGTAAATCTATATTCATGACTTACCACGGAGTAGGCAGGACCTTCTGTTGTTCTGTTGTCAGTGATGGTTTGGTTGAAAAAGTTAATAAGAAAATTCCTGAAAACAGACGGTTCACGATAAGATTGCTTTCTAGTAAGTTTCTTCAAATTTAAAAAAACTGTTCGCTGGCCCTTTTGATTGAGGTTGCAAGTGAATTCTGTTTGCGATTTGTGCGGCGTTCTCAGAATATGTTCAAGGTACCTATGTGTCAACTAAAGGAAACATTTAGTCCTGAGAGTTATGCAAAATTTCAATAGTTATATTAATAAACATATTCAAATCAAATTGATTCCAGATATTGGTATAAAAAGTGTATATAATACATCGTAACCAGTGGTAATATATTATCATTTATCAATGTCATAAGTCCAGTGGCGTAACGGAGAATATTTGGCCGTCCCTGCAAAGTCAAGTTTTACCAGGGGCGTAGCTACCGCAGTATCTGCCGTATCAATGATACAGAGCCTCCACACTACAAGGACCCAATGCGTGTAATATTTGGACATTTTTAAATAATTTTTCTGTGATCTTTTTTTTTATCTTTAAAAAGCCCCCCAAACAATTTTGATGCAGGGTCCACCCAAGACTAGCTACGCCAGTGACTACTGTATGAGTTTTGAATCGGACAGGAAATCCCTTTCTTATCTCATTCCACTCCACAACGCAGGGGATATCTTAAGATTTTAACGATTATGTTACATTTGTGAGAAAGGACGGACTGCCAACTTGTGCAATTGAACTTGAGGAAAGTGTTGATACGTCGGAGTCAATGCATAGAGACTCTGATGTAGAAATTGATAGTAAAACTCCTATTAAAACTGTTACTTTTTCTAATGGATTGTATCGTTTGGAAACTGTGAAAACATATCTGCAAATCCAGCATGATGTAAATGATGCAATATTTTGTGGTCTGCATAAAATCGAAAAAGAACTCTTTTGAGCCAAGAATCAAAAAGATTGTCGAACATCTATTAGTCAGTATTTTAAAATCTCCAATAAACTGGTGGTTAATAATCAATTGACTAATAACATTTTTAGCTGTTGAATAAAAGGTATGTAATTTCTAACTGTGAAGATTTTTTGAGTCGTGGCTTTTTTATAATTTCCAAAAGGAAAGTGCAAAAAAAATGTGTATTTTGTTCGACTTTATTTTAATTTTTATCCAGGACGATTTAATTTTTATCCGACTGTATTTTAATTCTTATACGGCTACCACCGTATCAATGATACGGGACCCTGAAGCTACAGGGGCCCCAACATGTGTAACTACAGTCCCATTAACAGGGTTTCCATATCTAAAAAAGGGCCCTGAAGGAATTTTGATATAGGGGCCAATGGGTTTTACCTTTAATATTTGATAAATTGGTTAAATACGTACTTGGCGTCAATCAGGCTGTGGGCCTTCTATAACCCTGCCCCCCCTCGCAATGCGGGGGTGTACTCTACGCTACTGCACAACTGCCAGAGTGCGTATATTGTTTCCCTCTGGTGGAGAATCGAAAACCATAAGAAAGGCTTCTTGAAGTCTGGTTTGTACCATTGTGCGGGAATCTCTCCCATTGTTGTTGTTTTTTTTTAAATATATATTTTCATAGAACATGGAACTCTGAAAAAACCAACGTGGGGCGCCTTTATAGCAGCTGTGATTAATCAGAAATCATTCAATAAGCACAAATTATCAATATCTCTAGACTAATATACTTTCTTTCCTATGTGTGTGTGTGTGTGCGCGCGCGCTTAAGCATTCTTCTAACTACTAAATTGTATATAGAGTTCTATATATTATGTATCTA